>ML259620.1:57308-88464 GCA_005239495.1 Nicotiana undulata | reverse complement strand
CCATACATACCTGGAGTCGAGTTTTCCTTTTCAACTTTAACCCACAACCACCGAACCGACTAGTACCATCAATCTAGTTTACAATTAGACATATTCAACTCAGAATTTGAAGTCATGCATGCAATTCGGACTCTCTCAAGCATTTTGTCAAGCACTATGTGAACCCATTAGATTTCCAACCCTATCTTTGTGAAGTTTTCCCCAACCCACTCCCTCTTACTAGATTAGCACCATTTTTTAAACATGCATGCAAGGTCTTAGCTAATATTTCTAAGATTCATTCCAGGCCAACCCTTCCTTTGTTTAAAAATCAGAAAATTAATGAAAAGAAAGAAAAGGGGTTGGGAACCCTTACCTGCTAGAATGGGGAAGAAAGGGATTACTCGAATTGCCAGGCCTGAGAGACCTTGAAATTCACTTTGATGGAAGGATCACTTACTTTCTCAAGAACTCACCTTTCCTTCTCTCTATTTGCTCAGAAAACTTGTTAAAATGAAAGGGGGCAGGGGTTAAATGAAACTGGGGTCGGGTATAAAAATTTAGAAAATTAAAAGACCGTGTCGAATAAGCGGTCAGGAATGCGATCGCATTCCTGACATGCGGTATGCATATTGGACCGCAGAATGGCCCCCAGGTGGGCAAATTTTTGAAAACACTCTGCCCGGGTATGCGACCACTATGCGGTCCGCATACACATTATGCGATCGCATTATGCGTCACATACACGTTATGAGATCGCATTATGCGTCGCATAACACCCCTTCAATTGTGCAGCAGTCTTCCCGTGTATGCGACCACTATGCGGTCCGCATACACGTTATGCGATCGCATAGTGCGTCGCATAACCCCCAATTTCTGGAAAAATTAAGTCCTTTCAAATCTGGGGTATTTTTACAAAAATTAAGGTCCGTTTTAAGAATTTCCACAGAGTTAACCACTCGGGGACTTATTCGGGCATTATTTTAAGCAAGAAATTTTACGGGTCTTTACAGAGGCCTAGGCAATGGTGCCTTAGGCTTTGGTATGACCGGTTCCGGTATATCAATTACGTGTTCCCTAGACGGGTTCACGTCACTTTTCAATTCCTCTCCTTGGTCATGAATATAAATCCTCTCCTCACTAGTTGTTGGCTCTTCCACCACTTGCTCAACCTCAATCGGAAACTCATCATTTGGTAATTCATCATCATCTCCAACAACTCTCTTTTGTTTAGAGGAACTAGCCTCACCGCCTCTTCCACTTCTTGTGATCACCGCCATGGCATGACCACCCTTGGGGTTCAACACCGTATCACATGGTAGTTATCCCTTTGGGCGTGTGTTCAAGGCGTGAGAAATTTTTCCCATTTGCACCTCATGATTTCGAATGGAGGTGTTATGGGAGGCCAATTGAGCATCGGAGTCCGCATTGCGCTCCATCATTTGCTTGAACATTTTTTAAATTCTTCCCATGTCATTACTTGAGGAGCTTTGACCTTGAGTTTGATAGGGGGTGGATTGTTGGGTTGTTGGTACATCAGGGGCCTTTGAAATCCCGACCCCCGGTTACCGTTTCCACCCCAATTGTTGTTATTATTGCCTCCGCTCCAATTGTTATTATTATTGCTTCCCCATTGTTGGTTGTTGTTATTCCCCCAATTACGAGAATTGTTGTTATTGTTCCAATTGCGTTGCCTTTGATTGCTCCAATTTTGATTGTTGCCTTGGTTGTTCCCTTGAACTTGGTAATTATTATCATACATGACATCCTCATCTTGATCATCATATGACTCTTCTTAACTATACCCACTTGATCCTTGGTCACCTTGAACATTGTTGTTTTTCATAGGATTTCCCCGAGGTCTTCTCTTGTTCACCAAAACATTCACTCCCTCCATGGCATTTACTTGATTCAGCCCTTGTAATTGTTGAATTTGTGCCTTGGCCAGTTGATTCATAGTGGTAGTGAGCTCGGCAATTGCTTGCCCATATTCTTGAAGTTCTTTGTGAAAACCATTAACACCTGAATCACCCTGAGGCACATTTGCTCTACTTTGCCATGCTGACGAAGTGTCAGTCATTTCATCTAAGATCTCACATGCCTAATTATATGGTAGCTTCATGAATGGAGTGCGGCCGCGGTGAGGCTTTTTGGCTTCAAGAATCATTCTCTGAACTTGGCCACCGCGGGCCGCATAAAATGCACCGCGGCCGCGGTGGCTTCTGTTGCGGCCGTACAAAAAGGTTTGCAGACCGCACTAGTCTTAAGCCTTCACATTCCTAGCTCTATGAATCTGATCATTGCGGTCTGCACAAAAAGGATTGCGGCCACGGTGAGGTCATTGCGGTCCACATAAAATAGCTTTGCGGCCGCAATGTTTGAGCTTCCTAAATTTTGCCTCTCTGAATCTCCTCACTGCGGACCGCACTAAATGTTTGAGCTGATTTTGACTAATTATCATCTTTTTGACCAAACCCTGCAATCAAGTACAACATGTAAGCCTTTGGGACTAATTTGTATACAATTTAAACCAAAACTTAAGCAACAAGGAGTATAAAATGAAGTATAATCCTTCCTTATCAGGTACTTCGGGGGAAAAGGGTCTTCCACCGCCGTTTGCTTCTCCCATCAAAGGTACTTCGAGAAAAGTTCGAGGCCAAGGTCCGCCCGATGGGGGCGAGGTCCCTAACGATCATGTTCCCCCTCCGGGTGCCTCAACTGGGGCTGAAGAGGCCAGGCCTGAAGATGCTCGCTCAACCTTTGAGGAGGCACATCGGCTCTTCTCTGTGGTGAGGTTTGGTGCTTCTTCGATCTTCCAACTTCGTATTTCCTTTTTTTAACTGAAGTTTGCTTTTTATAGGTCTTCGATAAGCTCAAATTCGAGTTGCGGAAAGCTTTGGAGGGGGAGAGATCTCTTAGGATTGTCTGTGATAAATGAGCAAAGGAATTGATACACCTTCGGTACGAGGTAAGTCGAATCCATAACTACGAAGGTCGCCTCGAGAGACAGGTGACCCTTGTTTCGATGACGTGCATGTTTTTCCTCTCGTCTTTAGAGATTAATACTTTGGTATTGCAGCTACAGAGAAAGACAGAGGACCTAGAACGCCTTTGGGGAAAAGTTGGTCAGGCCGAGCGCGAGTGTAATGGGCTTAGAGCTCAGATGGATGCCCATGCTGCAGCCAAAAAGAATGATTTGGCCAAAGCTTCTACCTTGGAAGTGCACCTCCGGAATGATTGTGAAGACAGTTCAGTGTAGGGGAGCAAGATCGAGAGGCTCAAGGATGAACTGTTGCGAATGAAGGCCGAAGTTGTTGATGCTCGGGCTGAAGTTGAAGAGGCTCGAACAAAGCCGATAAGAAAGTGGCCATTTATTTGAAAGATGCTGCCGATGCTCGGGTTGAGCTGAGATGAGTCTTTGACAAAGAGAGGAGAAGCATAGAATATGGCCGGTATAGATCTCGGAGGCAAACCCTCAAGGAGATACATGCTAGGGGCTTCGATCTCTCGTAGGAGATAAAGCAGGCTAAGGCGCATGAGATCGACACCAAGGTTTTCCTTTATTCTGGTGCCGATATTGATGTTTGAGGACCCTCGAGGGAGCTTGTCCCAAGAATAGGATAGGTTTTCCTTTTTTCATCCTTTCATGAGTCTCCCTACGGGAGTTATGTGAATTTATTAATACATATATATGAAAAATCTTTTGATTTTTTCAATCTGCTTGTGTTTTTCTTTCTCGTCTTCCCAATTTTGGCGCTTGCCAATAGTTAGCCAAATGATTCGGGCTTCGAGGAAAAACTCTTAGGTTTATAAATCGGCCCTGAGGCTGGTGCTTAAGCTTTTAAGCGTGAGGTCAATATGACCTTTAATCGGCCCGTAGGCTCTTTGACGTTGGCCCGCAGGCTCCAATGAGTTTTCCCTTAGGCATTTTAGTTAACCGATTCGGGCTCAATCCTCGAGTTGGGATACGGCTCGAGCTCATCGACCGTTAGGTTTCTTTTGAATTAGCCCTGAGGAATTTTTAAGCTAGCGCCAAGGCTCTTACGCGTTGGGTTGATACAACCTTTAGTATGGCTATATTTTCCCTTGCTAAAGACTTATTTTATGTTTCTGTGTTCGTCCGACTCTTCGACGACCCAAAAAGAACCTCGATTACGAGTCGTTATGTGACGATATATGAGCACCTCGAAAGGTTTTTCCCTACCGCTGAATTGTCTCGAGCCTTTTCGTTGTTTGGAGCTGACATGAAAATGATCGAAGCTCTTTTCATTGTTTGGAGCTGACATGAAAATGATCGAAGCTCTTTTCATTGTTTGGAGCTGACATGAAAATGATCGAAGCTATTTTCGTTTGTGCCGAGGGTGGCATGTTTTAACCGGTTCTTTCTGAAATAATTTATAAGGATTTGATTTTATGGCGACAGTCGGGCGTCCCTGAGTTGCGTTAGTTTGGCCGGAGCCTTGTGACCGTAGTCATTGTGTTTGGCCGAAGCCTTTTAATCCCGAGTAAGATATCCTCAGTGTCTATATTCGAGGGTATGCCCTTTTAGGGCTCTTACAAGTTCGCATATATAGCCTTGGCTTTAAAATCAGGATTGTGCCTTTTACAAGGTCATGTGATTTGGACATGCCTTACTTGAGTTCTTACAGTTTTGATCATACCCGTAGGACTTACAGTTTTGATTATGCCCATAGGACTTACAGATTTACTCATGCCCGTATGACTTACAGATTTTCTCATGCCCGAGGTCACCCATTTGGGATCTTGTGGCCTCGAGCATTGAAAACTTGGTGGGGTGGTAGTCGACGATAGTCCCTGATACATCGGGGGTTTCTTGGCCCTGGGGCCTTCCCTTGTGACAATAGAAACTTCTTTGAATCGCAATGTGTTCTGATGGTAAAAGATACTCTTTTGATTACTTGGTAAACACATACATATTTCCACCGTCGAGGGTTCGATCATTCTATGCGGACATGGTTCATTTGACCGTTTGGACCGATACATCATTTTCCTATCGAAACCCTCTTTGGTTGACTTTAATTTTTCTGAGGATGCGATCTCCCGAGGCGATGCCCCCCAGTGTTCGAGGTTGATTGGAGAGAAGCCTCGAATACTTGTTTGAGTTCTCCTTGAGTTCTACTTGTTTGAGTTCTCCTTTCCGGGATAAATTCCGATCGAAGGAAAATAATCCAATGCATGCTTTAAAACCTAAGGTCTTCATGACGGACGATGCTGTGATTCCTTTTTTTGGACACCTGCATGTAAGTCAGCGTGAAATGTAAAATATAAAAAAGGAGACAGTTGTACCTTAGCTGCGATGGCGCTCGAGCCTTGATGTGCTCCGTCTGCTTGTTTTAAGGACTCGGTACAATCCTTTGTTCATTAGCTCGCGTGCAGCCGAGGAAGTAGTTTGCGAATCCTACTTAGCTGTTCGCTTATCCTTTGGCTCCTTCAATGTAGAAGGTGTCGATGTTGGTACTACATCATATACCGCGAACATCTACTTTGCTGCATGTTGCTCCCCGTATACTGTTTTTATTCCCTAATTTGTTGGTAATTTCCTCATTTGATGGAGGGTCAATGGTACTGATCTCATGTAGTGTATCCACGGCCTACCGATCAAGGCGTTATATCTAATCTCTCCGCCAATGATGTGGAACTTGGCATTTTGGGTTGTGCCGACCATGCTGACCGGGAGGGTGATCTCCTCTTTCATTGCCTCGCTCTCCATGTTGAATCCGTTGGGGACTCGAGAGGCAGGCACGACCTGGTCGAACAGTCCGAGATTCTCCACCACCCTTGACCTGATTATCTTGGCCGAGCTACCTGGATCCACAAGTACACGTTTAATCTGAAACATATTCACAAGGAAAGAAATTACCAGTGCATCGTTGTGAGGCTGAGACAGGGTCTCAAGGTCCTCGTTACTAAATGTAAGGGTGTCCTCAGGTATGCAACCTCGAGTTCTCTTCTCCATGGTGATGGATATTTTTGTTCGTTTGGTAATGGGTTCCTGCGGGGTGTCGATTCCTCCCATGATCATGTGGATAACATGTTGCAGCTCTCCTGTCTCATTTTTCCTGCTTGTTTATCTTTTCTGAAATTGAGTTTTAGCTCGGTCGCTGAGCAACTCTCGGAGATGCCATTTGTAGATTAGCCGGGCTACTTCCTTCCAGATCTGTCTACAATCTTCGGTACTATGACCATGTGTGCCGTGGAATTCGCACATCAAGTTATGGTTCCTTTGCGATGGATCTGTCAACACGGGCTTCGACCACCTGGTGTCTTTGATTTTTCCTATGGTCGACACGATGTCTGAAACATCAACGTTGAAGTTGTATTCTGATAACCGGTGTGCCTCCATCGGCCCTATGTATCTATCAAAACCGACTCGGCTCACGAGTCCCTGAGGATTCTGACTTCAGTCCATCTTTCGGTCATTTCGAGTTACGTTGCGCCTTAGGGCGTTTCTTCGATCCTCATTATATAGTTGGTACCTTTCCTTGTGTGGCTTTGGTTCCTTGGCTGAGAGCCTGCTAGGATATACTGAGCCCGAGGGGAACCTTAATTGGTCATCCTCGACCCTAATCTTCGACTGATATCGGTTATGGACGTCCGCCCAGGTGACGAGGGGAATTTGACAAAATTCTGCTTCAGCTATTTCGAAGCTATAGAACTCCGTTCATTCAGACCTTGGGTGAAGGCCTGCACCGCCTAGCCGTCCAAGGCCGGTGGTATCTCCATTCGCTCCATTTGAAAGCGAGATTACGAATTCCCGCATCATCTCACTTTCTCTCTGCTTGATTTTGAAGATGTCGGACGTCCTGGTTGCAACCTTGATGCACCACCATGTGCCTTTATAAAAGAGTCTGCCAACATGGCAAACGAGTCTATCGAATTAGGGGTTAGGTTGTGATACCACATCATGGCCCCCTTCTATCTCGTCCTCCTTCAAGTCATTCCCCTTTACGGCACAAGTGTAGGCAGTGATGTTCTTGTTGGGGTCCGAGGTCCTGTTGTACTTTGGGAGATCGGGCATTCTGAATTTCTTCGGGATGGGCTTCGAAGCCGCACTTGACGTGAATGGCCTTTGTGCGAACTTCTTCGAGTCCACACCCTTCAGAATGGGGGTGCACCCGGGATCTGGTCGACCCTCATGTTGTAGGTCTCCACCTTTTTGTCATTGGCTTCTATTTTCTTTTCGCCTGATTCGATTCTCTTTGTGAGGTCTTCGAGCATTTTCATAATAGTGGGGTCGACTACTGACCCGTTGTTTTTCAACTCGAGAAGCCATTCCCGGTGCTACTGTACTTGGAGTTTTTTGGTGGTTTTGCAGATGAGCAATCGCCAACTGTTGTGCCTGCAACATTTCAAAAATAACGTGAAGGCTAACCTGCCTTTCTTCTCGAGCTGGAGTGTTCTGAACCTCCTGTTCTTTTTCCCGACGTATATCCCCGTCAGTGCGAGAACTAATATCGATGTATTGGGTGTTGCGCGAACCCACATCCACTGGGTTCGGGTTTAGTGCATCCTCAGGGTTCAGCGGTGGAATACCAGCGCTTGGAACAGCTACGCCATTTTCTCCATGGTCCTCAACACCATTGTTTTCGTGTGCGTTTACTGATTTAGACATTCTGAACTGAAATAAAAGATTCCTGGACAAGAAAAATTGTGAGGAATAACTTGTGTTTTTCAGTGAACCAACACTAAAACAATCACTATTATTTTTAGCCCCACGGTGGGCGCCAAACTCTTTACCTTGAAAATGGTAATTATTATTAAATTTGATTATGTGGTTCTAAATATATGCGATTTATTTTAATGCTAGTTGTTAAGCAATTAGATGCTAAGTGTGAGTGGAACAAATGAGGTAAGAATGAAATGAAATCGAGAGTAGGAAAACCAGACTGCCTTAGGTCGGGGCTCCGAGCTGGCCGAGGTGAATCTTCGAGGTCGAGGCTCGGGGCTAATGATGAATGGTCGATGAAGCTATAACAGTTCTATGGGCCTAAAAAAGGCTATATATGATCAATGATGAACAATAAAAGAAGAGCAATTAATGAAGTATAATAAATGTAAGTAATAAACCAGTAAAGAGACAACAGAGGATGTCTGAGTTAGAGAGAAAAGAATGTTCTTGTTCCTTGTATTGAATATCATGTGTTAAAAAAATAACAAGGGTCCCCATTATATAGGAGGGGGAATCCCAATATAGTACATATGCATTTATTACATATCTATGCAGCTGGTACAACTATTTAATGTTATAGTACAGACTTGTACTTTGTTGCAAACTTGGTCGCCTTCGCCCTCGTGCCGCTTGCTCATGATAGTCACATACCCGCATTACCTCGAAGCCGGACGTGGGGAACACTCGAGGTCGGGCCTCGAGCTATACCTCGAGCCTTATGCGAATAAGCTACGAAATGCCATATAAAATTGGTCTCTCCGATTTTAGCCATATACAATAGGACTTAAATATCATAACAGACCTGTACCATGCTCCGGAACAAAAATACGGGCCAACCAACGATTTCACACATTCTTTCATTTGTTTATTTTCTGTAAAAACCAGCACAACAATTTTCTTCAAAAATTGTTTTCTAAGGCTAGCGACCTCGGAATTCAACTCCGGGCATACACCCAAGTCCCATATTTTACTTTGGACCTCCCGGAATCGTCGGAACACAGATCAGGGTCTGTTTACTCAAAATGTTGACCAAAGTCAACTAAAACCAAAATTTAAGTCCAAAAATTACTATTTCTCATATTTTCACATGGAAGCTTTCCGGGTTCACGCCCGGATTGCGCACGCAAATCTAGTTAATTAAAATTAGTCTTTTTACGGCTAATGAGCCTGGAATGGAGTCTTAATTCATATGATTACCCTTTGGGTCATCACAATGTAGCAATTAGCAATAAATTCAACAGGTATCACAACCTCTGTTGGTCTCTACAACACCAACTAGCCTAAGCATGATTTACAATCAAATTTCTATAGCACATGGAGAGCATATAGCTGACAACAAGTTATTCAACTTTACAGTTCTACAGAATGGACCAAGTCACATTACCACGGTGCACGCCCGCACGCCCGTCATCGAGCATGTGTGTCACCTCCAAAATAATCACATAACACATAATCCGGGGTTTAATACCCTCAGAACCAAATTTAAACTCTTACTTACCTCAATCCAAGCCAAACTCTACTCCAATACGCCCTTGTCTCGCAACTCGACCTCCGAATGACCCGAATCTAGTCACAGGCAGTACAATACAATTGATACGGGCTAAAGGAATCAATTCCACAAGAAAAATATGAAATTATAAATCAAAATCCAAAATCGGCATCAAGCCGGCCCCCCAGACCACATCTCAAAATACAACAAAAGTCACAAAACCCGAAAGCCCATTCGACCACGAGTCTAACCATACCAAATTTGTCAAAAGACATCAAATCGCCACTCAAATCCCCAAAATCAACTCTCCAAATCCCTAGCCTCAATCCCCCAAATTTAACCTAAAAAACACACCATTTAGGTGGTAAAATCAATGGGAAACCGAATATATTGAATAACAATAAACACCGGGAAACTCAAGAATCTCTTTAGAAACCCTCTAAAAAATCTCCATAATCCAAGCTCAAAATGTTAGAAATGGTGAAAATTTCGAACCCTTCGCTCATATAGGTTATGCCCAGTTAAACTGCACATGCAGTGCCAAATCCGCTTCTGCGGTCCCGCTTTTGAGGTGGAAACTGTGCTTTTGCGGAAGTCACTTAATCCAGCTGCCTCCGCTTCTGCGACACATTACCCACATCTGCGCAATTGCAGGTGTGGAACAGTCCATCACACCTTCGCACCATTTCGCATTTGCGCCCTTAGCTCCGCATCTGCGGCCATGTAGGTGCGGGAGAATCTTCGCACCTACAACATTTTCTCATCTCTTCCTTGGCCGCTTCTGCGGCCCCCTTTATGCTTCTATGGGCTCGCACTGTTCCAACAACCTTACAACTTCAAGACTCGAGCCGTTAATCGCCCGAAATCAACCCGAGGCCCTCGAGACCTCAACCAAACATACCAACACGTCTTAAAACATCATACAAACCTAGTCAAATCTTCAAATTACCTCAAACAACATTAAAAACACGAATCACACCCCAATTCAAGCCTAATGAACTTTGAAACTTCCAAAATCTACAAACGACGCCGAAACCTATCAAGCCACTTTCGATTGACCTCAAATTTTGCACACAAGTCACAAATGGCACCACGAACCTACTCCAACTTCCAGAAATCCAATCTCACCCCGATATTAAAAAGTCGACCCCTGGCCAAACTTTCCAAAATTCTAACTTTCGCCATTTCAAGCCTAATTCTACTACGGACCTCCAAATCATAATCCGGACATGCTCCTAAGTTTAAAATCACTCAACGGAGCTAACAGTACCATCATAACTCGAATCCTGGGTCATTTACACATAAGTAAACATCCGTTCAACTTTTCCAACTTAAGCCTTCAATTGTGAGATTAAGTGTCTCAATTCATTTCAAAATCCTTCCGAACTCGAACCAACTACCCCAATAAGTCATAAAACAACAGTAAAGCACAAAATGATAAGAAAATGGGGAAATCGGGATACAACTCTCGAAACAACCGGCCATATCGTTACATTTTCCTATATGATATTTGACTAGGTTTTGATCGTTTTGAGGAGTATTTTTAAAAAAAAACAGTGGTTTTTTGATATTGAACTTATTTCTAAATGAGGTAAGTTTGCGTACCTTTGGCTATATAAAATTTATCCTAATAAATGATATTGGTTTCTACATGCGGGGTTGATGTATATGCGAGGTGACGAGCATATATGCATGTGCCAGAGTTTATTCATGCTCGGGGTAGATTCTAGATTACTGTATGCCTTGTTGGATTGCGTGTACTTCTTGGATTATGCTTCGCTTGATTTCTAGATAACATAGGCACAATTATCCATGTTACAAAATCGTATTTTAGCTTATGATATCTTATTTGAACGTGATGGACTATTCTTGAGATTATTAATACACCCGATTTAGACAAGGTTATAATTATATCATGAATGTATATTTTCGTGCCCCTTTTTCCCGCGAAATCGAATTTCGACATATGACAACTCTTTTAAATGGAAGAAAGGGTGTTAAAGGAGAAGAGTCGCCATCTAAATTTTTTTAAGGTGCGTTAGGGCACCTATTTGCAAATAACTCTGTTTGACTAGTCAACGCCACCAAAGATCGGGTAAGGGTTCAAATTACCTCAAAGAGAAGGTGTTAGGCACTCTACGAGGTCCAAAATTGTGGATCCCGGCCGAACTTAAGACTATGTGGATTATATAATTAGGCTAGGTAATCAGATAAACAAATAAATATAAAAGTCGAAGAGTTTCATTATAACACAATGAGAATTGGTAAAAAAAATCCTTAAGGACTACAAGGATACAACTATAATAGTCTATAGTAAATGAATAAGTGTAAATAACAAGTATATAAAGGAGGGGGGATCCTAAGTATTTTAGCCTAAAGGATCACCCCGTACAACATAAATAATACTTCGCAACTCCTTTTAGGTAGGAGTTGCTCATATTATTTAGTGGGCACATACTATCATCTCCTCCTACCCGATTACTATGTTGAAGTTGTTTACCTAAAGCATTCTAATTCAATTCTAAGTGGGGTCCTAAACGTGCACTACCCATCCCATGCCTATGGTCTAGGAGGCTTTGGACCTCTATTTGGGTGGTTCTAGACTTACTCATCAGAGGTGCAGGAGAGATAGTACAGTAGCCATATTTTATAACGGCTCTACAATAAATCCATTTAGAGGAGTATTAGCCTCATAAGAAGACAGTGTGAAGCTATAACCAAATCATGTAAAGAGGTGTAAGTATTATAATATAAGTTGAAGTGTGGATGTGAATTATACCTATGTGGAAGGGAGGTCACGAAAGAGATAGAAGGTGTGATGAGAGACTTTAAGGTTAGTAAGGTAAAGGTGAACAATGTACGAGATATTTAAATGCAAAAGGTTGCGAATAGTCTATACTTTGGATAAAAAGCTAGAAGTGCAAGGATTCAGTATCCAAGATTGATAGCGGCATTGGCAGTAGCATATCTTCCAGCCTATGGTTTCTAGGTACCAAGAGATCTAGCCAATAGAGTAAAGAAGAGTTAGAGACAATGTGATGTCTCGCTTGATGTTCCAAAATCACATAAGGAGATCTATGCGCAAGCGAGTTGAAGGAAGGTTGCGAGTAGTATAAATGAATATGTAGGCCGTAAGCTAAAGTATGGTAAAGCGACAAGGTTTTAAGAAGACAGGAGTAAGGATAAGAAAGGGCGAGTGAGAAGATTATGAGAATGGATAAAGTCCTTAAGATTAAGCTCGTAAAAACAAGAGAGCTGATGGTTTCTCTAAGTTATACAAAGCTCAGTATAGCCTGAATCAATTCAAACGAGTCTAAGGCTAGAGGCATTTAGAAGAGATGGAATGATGCCATGATAGTACAATGAGGGTGTAATTGTGATAAAATAAAGGATGACGTTTGGGCCTTCGATTGGGTAATGATTTGAAGAGGATTTCATGATTGTATGGGAGTAAAATACATACGTAAGTGAACTGCCTTGGGATGTTATTTTCGATTATTGAAGTACAATATAGACTAAGTGGATTAGGAAAATCACTTCAAATATTCCTTGATGCAACGTAAGCCCTAGTGGCAAGGTATTACATAAGAAGTTTCATGTTATCAGTGGTATATTGTAGATCAATATTGAGGTGATTCAACAATGGATGGATAAAAGTCACAAAGTATGAGGTGAGATTAGGCCGTCATTCTTAAAATGAATAGTAATGAGGAAGCATTAAAGGACTTCGATTTATCTATATGGGATAACCAACGAAAGTAACTTGGAGTTCGGTAACATACCTCAGTAACGATAAATTGAAGTAAGAGTTATGGTATAGTATGACCCACCTAGATGCGGTAAATTCATAAAAATGGATAATCGGGTCTATGAAAATAAAATATAGCAATATTCGTAAGTTCAACAAATATCGGGAAAAGAACTTCAGTATACCTATAAATGTCCAAGGAGGCATCTTTTCAAGCTATGTATATGCTTACAAAGTGACGCCTAGAGATTGAAAAGCTGGAGGAAAGAGGAGAGAAGAGTCGCATAGGCGCACAAACAAAGTTAGAGTCGTATAGGCTGCATGATAGAATATAGAAACACTTACGAGATTAGAAGGATTCTAACTACAAGTCGTGGTGTGAGAAACAAGCTTAAAGGCGGGAATGCCCTTGCCTTTGGATTTATTCAAAGAACAGTTGCCTAAATGGCAAGAAGAATATTAAAGTATTCGCAAGAGCTATGGGTTATGAGAATGGTAAGTGCATCAGTCAACATTCGAGGACTAATGTTCCAAAGGGGGGAATGATGTTACGCCTTGCCGTATTATATTCCGATGATGTTGTGCCCCGCAGTATTATATTACGATGATGTTAACCCTCGCAGAATTAAATTACTATGATGTTACACCTCGCAATATTATATTACAATGATGTTACGCTCCGCAGTATTAAATTACGAGAATGATACACCATGTAGTATTGTACGTTGGATTTGTCGTAAGATAATTTACATCAGTTCAAGGACAAGATTATTTGGAGATTATAAGTATTATGCTATTTCTAACAAGTGGTGAGTAAATTCATGAAAGTCAGAGGAAAGAAAATCAAAGAAAATTAATTTCCTCGAAGTTTGGTATTTTGGGATAAAATATGACCCGAGCTAAAATATCTGATATTTATGGACTAGTATCATACAAGGTACCACATGTCTATAATAGTAAGGTGTATAAGGTGTGTGAAAAGTGAGTAGTATTTTAAATAATTTGAGATGATTCTTAATTATGTGAATAATAAGTTAATTGTCAATTAATAGGCGAATTAACAAATTAATTATTAATTAGCGGTTGATCTAACTAAAGTCTTTGGATAAAGACCAAGCCAGAAACGTGGCAGCCCCCATTCCAAGATTTGTGACTCCTGTATTAGGAATGAAAGGTGTCGCACTTGAAGAACTTAAGTGACACTAATCTAGATATGTGGGGCTCACCTAATAATTAAGAATAACCTTCCAAATTCAACAGTATCTTCAAATATCTTAAGAAAAGAACACAGTAATGTTCTTTCTAAGAGAGCTCAATCAAACTTTCCATTTTCATGTAACATTATTCCTAAGCTCTTAAGAAGAAATTCAGCAAGCTTTCCATTATGGGACATTGATTCTAAATCTCTTGAAAAAGGGTTTCAACAAAGATGATTTTGCAATAGCAACGTTATTGCTTTGAGCATTTCATACGGGTTGTTCCATATTTCGATCTCGCTATTACGTGTTTCGTTGCAATTAACGTGTATTAGAGGGATTGTCAAGAGAATCGACTCAAGTATGTTCAGGCTATCCCTTCTTTCTTTCGACAAAAATTAAACGAGAAAATTCACAATTTCCATAAATGACTTTATTCATAGAAATGCTAGAGATGTTTATGTTTCTTGATTCTCCATGTGTCCTATTATTATATCATCTGTTCATGGGTCTCAGAAAATACGTAAGTTGATAAAGTTTATTTCATGATATTACTCAAAGGCATAAAGGTCTTATGACATTTAAAGAGATTTTATTGACGTATTTCTCATGCATTGCATTCATGTACATTGACCCATGACCATATGGCGTTATATATGTGTTATATATATATATATATATATATATATATATATATATGGGAAAAGGTTACGGCGTTATATACGCACCACCACCTGATCAGCTGGTATATGTTGATGATTTGCCCACAGTGGCTGAAATGATATGATGGGATGCCCTCAGAGGCTTGATGATGTTATGAACGCATATAGCTATGTATGGTATGACATTTATACGGATATGCATGACATTATAAAAATAAAATGATTCACAGAGCTATGAAAACGTACATGTCGAGTCTTTTACTCTATATTTCTCTCATGTCTATTATTTGCTTATTTTCATTCCCTCGGTACATTATTTGTACTGACGTCCCTTTCTCCTTGGGACGATGCGTTTCATGCCCGAATGTCCCGAAAGACAGGTAGAGATCCCTCTAGTTAGGATATCAACTCAGCGGAAGATGTTGCACTCCATTTGCTTCGGAGTTGCTTATTTGGTTATTATGATTTAGACGTGTATTTTTTGGTATGGCGGGAATCTGTCCTGACCCTTATGAAAATTATGTATTCTTAAAGTCATATAGACAGATGTCATGTACGTAAAAGATTGTATGGCCTTTTCGGCCTATGTTTAGTGTACGAGTGGTTATTTTGGTCTTATAGGCATGTATGTCTTATGTATAGGTTTGTATTACATGTTGTATTCTACTTATCTCATGACAGCCTTCTGGCTCAGTTATCTATGATAGTATGACATGAAAAGATACATTATGTTGGTACTCAGTTGAGTAAGGTACCGGGTGCCCGTCGCAGCCCATCGATCTAGGACGTGACATCTCTGTATCCTGCATGAGGCTAAGCATTGCCTCCATAATTGGATAAGGATAAGCATTGCCTTCTTTGCATAGGACTAAACATTGTCTCCACTACACTACATTAGGCCAAGAACTATCCCCTTTATTCACATAGGGCTAAGCACTACCCTCTTCTCATACAAGACTAAGACTAGACTTGTCTCGTCCTCGCATATGACCAAGCATCATATATTTGATTTTCATAGGCTTAAATATCTCCATTTTTATCCGAAGGCGCCATAGTCCGAAGGCACTATCCTCATAGTCGGGAGACACCATTCCAGGGCATGAGGATCTCTTGAAACTGCACACCATTATTAAAAGGCGTCATAGTTCATTGGCACCATCCTCATGGCCCGAGGACACCATTTCATGGCCTACAAATTTCTTATCATATGCTTCATGGCCAAGGACGTCATGGTCTAAGGACATCATCCTCAGCATCCAAAGACAACCTTCATGGTTCGAAGGGAATTTGCATCATGTTTAAATTTTGCAAACAACCCATATATGTTTGTATGTACCGTTTTTTTAGTTTTGCAGGTAACTCGGGAGGCAACTATTCTACAAACAGGAGCAATCTTTGCTCCGATTTCCGTTCCTATCGTTCACATTCTTTGACTACTTCAAACGTAACTGACGAACCGCATTTGCCTACCTTTTAATCTATGACCGTTCCGATATCTTCCTAGTGATACATCCGTAAGGTTCACTTCACATTCATTGTCCATCACTTACAATAATTTCCTGTCCAAAAGAACCTTTTCGAAACATGCGACCATTTATTAATTACTCCTGCAAATTATTTTGTGATGACTTAATCATCCAAATTTATTAGTTTTACACCCACATACATGTTTTAAAACATTTTAAATTGTTTCATAAAATTATATCTATATTTTTTTTTTGTTATTTAATTTTGCAATAATAGCCTATATTTTATAATTAATTGCACTTGTCATTTTATTCAAGGTACAAATAAGTTTTTACATTTTTATAACCTTCTATTGTTGTTTTAAATATTAAGTTTCATAAATAGCATTTTTTTATTTTATTTAACTATTTTATTAAAATTATTTTTCCTTAATTCCTTATATTTTAAAATATAGCCCAAGTTAGGCCAATTGTCGGACAAAAAGCTGGCCCAATACCCTCACAGTCAAAATCAGGCGTCCCTCCTACCCAACCCGGTCGGACCCCTTCAAATAACCCTCCCCACTCTCTCTTTGGTCTTGGTCGTTGATCTCAAATGATCAATGACACAAAAGCATGCCTGTTATGTGTGCACAATTTGATTAATTTCTGATTGCTTTCAGCGTGCTATGTTATTTTGATCACTAGTTAATTTTTTAAAAGCTCTTTCTTATGCATTTCCTTGGATTCCTGAATTTTTAGAGAGGTTACCTCCTACCCAGCATTTGTTAGAATGAATTTCTTTGCAATGAATCATTATATGCCCATTATCGTCTTAATGTTATAGCCAGACATGTTGCTAATTTGGTATTTAGTCAATCCTGCATTCTTCAGTATTGCCCAGTTTCTAGTTAAACACCAATACGCTTGGGTTTTATCATTATGCATAATTGACTGGCCTAAGTTCTAAAGTCTGTCTATTCTTGACCTCAAGATTGACATACCCTCCTGTTATGACGTTTTGGACTTAGAAATCTTTGTGATTATGATTCTTATCAATTACTATAAACCATGTCTCCTTGTCTGCTCACTTACCATTCTCTGACTGTGACCTTCATGCCTTAATTTCCTAGGTATGAATCTCTTTTAGGTTAATTCAAACTTTGCTATAAACTTGTTATCCTGAAAAACAAAGTATGTGTATGTGCTTACCATGTCAACCTAAGTGATATTATTCTACAACTCTGCTAATGTTGCACACGCTATATGAGCCTATATTGTTAGTTTTTCATGTCACATGGAGGCTCAGTTCTACTGGTTCTCCTAGTTTCACGTTTAACCCTCTTGTTTGACCGACCTTGTCACCCCTTCTTCTAAAATGCATGCAGAAATCTGTCTTATGGATGTTCTTGCCAATATGTCACACGAATTTGTCTATACATTTGGTGGTGATTAGCTTTACATTCTTAATAAAATAAGTATGCAAGACTCATTTCCTAAACCAGATAGTTCAACATTAGACTGTTATTTGTAAGAATGTATGAACCCCCACCCCCTCATATGGGTTTGATATATGTTTGATGCGATGTTGGTCTTTGCTGTTGAGTTCAGACTTACTACTGGTCTCATGAGCTGAGTTTTGAGCCTACTAGAGTTGTCGAAGGTCTAGAAAAGCATAAGTTATCTATATTGGCCCTATTATTGGGCCCATAGTGGTCTTCTTATGTAATTATTCATATTTGATTCGGGTTGTAATAACTTGTAAACTGAACAATTGGGGATTTAGTAAAAAGGAGAAATTGGGTACTTTAGTTTTCTCATGAATGGGTAGAAAATCTATCTATAGGGTTTCATTGCTTTACTTATTGCTTTATTTGACATGCCTTATTTTCTATACACTGAAAGAAAGCATGTCTATAGGGACCTAAATGCTTTACTTGCTAACATCAGAAACATGTCAAAATATAAGTATTTCCTTTGTTCACATATTTTATTTTCTACACACCATTAGATAGCATGCCTATGGATTCAAATATCATTGATCATTTTCTCAACGTGTATTATTACTGTGCGACTGTTAGATAACGTGCCTTTCCAATATAGATACCATGCCTATAGGACATTAAACTGTCTGAGGTACACACTTATAAAATAAACATTAGTAATCTGATCACTATATCGCTTTATTGCCTCACCAACGATTAGAAGTCATGCCATTAGGGCTTGCGATGTTTTAACCTGTCTGCACGCTTCTTATGCACAATGCTATTAATCAGTATCACATAGGAACCATGTCTATAGGATTTATAACGATCTAATCTTCCCATACATCAGTCTAAAAATACAACACTACTTGTCTTATATCGGAATCGTATAGAAATCATGCCTATAGGACTAAAGGATTATGAGTCTTAATTTTGAATCGACCACTACTTAATTTAAGTATCAGTTTGCGTGCTTCTTTGTTTATGCGTGGAGGCTAACATGAGCCACTCTTTGCTATTATGTGCAATCCTCTTTGTTTTTGAATACGCGATTACTTTTTATCATTTTTGAGAGTGATTCTGCAATGTTCTCAATCACGATGTTCATAATTTCATGGGTCCAATAATCAAACTCTTGATTTACTTAGTTGATGTACCCCTTTAATTTCCTCTTTCCTCTAATCAACCTTTATGTAGGCTTAAGCTATCTTCCGATCTGCGGGTCATGGTATTAGTTATTACTTTAGCCATGTTTACCGTATTTAGATAAGTGGTTCTAAAAATACGTGATTTATCTTCAATACCAGTTATTGAACAATCGTAGCTAAGTGCGCTAAGACGGAATGTACAAAAGCAGTTGAAAAGCTAGAAAAAAGCAAACCAGAGCACCTTAGGTCGAAGGCTCGATGTCGACCTCGAGGGTCTATGAGGCCGAGGTTCAGCCCTAGGTTGAGGGATCGACGGAGCTATAGCAGAGTTTTGTGCCTTAAGACACGCTATTTACAATCAATGATAAGCTATGAATGTAGAACAAGTAATGAGAAATAGTAAATGTGAGTAAATGAGCTAGTAAATAGAGATAGAGAATGTTCTTGTGCCTTGTATTCAATAATAATGTGTCTATAAAATAACAAGGGTTCCCTTTATATAGGAGGGAGGGTCCCAACATAGTACATCAACATTTATTACAAAGATTTTGATTGATTCAGCTAGTTAATGCCCTAGTATGGAGTCGTACTTCTTTACAAGGCCTCCTGCCTCGATCATTGTACCGTTCCTTGGGTCGACTCCAGGTCCATGTCTTCCTTGATTGAGGGTACCGAGGCTTTGAGATCAGGCTCAGAGCCGCACTCGAGACCTCATGGATAAGCCACCGAATATAAGCATAAAATTGGCCCCTCCAAGTTTAGCCGTACACAGATAGTCCCCGCATTTCTTGGAACGCAGGGACAAGAAATGTTGTGAAATCGTTATCTCTGGCCTTTCCAGTGTTGCAGCGTATGTGCCGCACGAGGTGGCCGTCGAAATAGAGAGAGAGAGATCGTGTTTGCACAACTATTAGAAATTTTCTGCATTGATTACGGCTACCACCGCCCCCAGACTTCCTCTGGCATACGTGGAGGTTTTTTCTATAAATACTCCCTTCTTCCCCTTCTTTCTCTCATAGTGCCCTTAGGTTCTTGAAACTTTCTCCATAATTAGGGTCCCTTCTCCGAACTCATATATTCCATTCCCTTTTGGTTCCAAGAAGAAAAAATATGGCGCAGACCTCCTCCCGCATTCCTCAGGCCGACGAAACTTCCTCCCCTTCTCGACAATCAAACGAGAAAAAGACAAAATACCACTGCCTCAAAGATTGTGTCCCCGGAGCTTTTGTGATAACTTCTAATTTCAAAATTGACAGCCCCCCTTTGAGGCCAGGGCGGTGTGAGCCCATATCCCGATATATCAACTTGATCTCCGATACTGGGAAAGTTAAAATGGATTGCCGGTGGAGCAGCTCGGCGCTGGTGAAGACTCCTTCCCATGAGGAAGACATTACTACCCATGAGGCTGGCTTGCTCAGCGTGTACACCTACCCATTCACTCTTGGGCCAGTGGGACCTGCTTCGCCCCAACTAGACCCCATCATTCTGGATTTTTGTGATCAATATCAGGTGAACCTTGGTTAGATACATCCGTCGTTTGGCGCATTGTATGTATGAATAGACATCTTGTCTACATGGTTGGGGGAATGCCTTTTACCCTCGATCATTTGATCAGAATGTACACCCCCTGACTTTATCGAGGTGGTCTGATCAAACTTCAGCGTCGGGCCTCGAAAGCCTTTTTTGCCTGTAATGATGAAGTTAGGGACATAGGGTAGATGAACCGTTTCATCTGCATCAAGAATGCAGATTTGATTCCGAAGGAAAGGATTCCATTCCTAGAGGAGTGGAACATGAAACGTAGGTACGCATACCCATCAGACGTCGTTTTCCTCCTTGTGGCCTAATTATCTCATGCAATGTTTTCTGTTATAACTGCAGCCATTGCTGGCGTGATTTTTTAGTGGGCCAATGGGAGGCGAAGAATCATGGCAAGCCTTTTTGGCTGTGAGTGCGCTCCTTTGGGGAGGGCACTGATGATCAGATTTTTGCACTCGACGATTTATGCTTTTCATTTGCACAGGTCTGGGGGAAAGCTCCATGACGAGGGAAGCGCTGCACGAGAAGGTGAGTATCCTAAAATCTACCAAAGGGGAGAAGAGAAAAAGCAACCCGCCGGTCGGATATTCACAATTGAAGAAAATCAGGGCGGATGGACCTTTGGTTGGCTCAGAGGTTTTGGCTTCTGAGGTCTTCGGGAGTTCTCGAATCGTCAGTGAGAGATAACTGATTCTGAGGCTGCACCTGTGGGAGTAGAAAACCCGGTCGTTTTGCATATTACTGAGCCTGCAGCCGTCAACTTAGAGGTATCAGGGTCGATATCTGATTCGGCAGCTTCCCAATTTGGAGCAGAGGGGCCCGTTGGTGGTGAAGCAAACGACGCTCACGATCCCAAGGTTAGCGGGAATCCCCTTCTAGTTGATACACATTTGGTTGCAGGGCTAAAGGTGTCCTATTTCGATGGTCATCGAGGGCGAGGGAAGACCCCGATTCCTTTATTCGGGATAATTGACGTGAGTGACTCCCCTCCAGAACCAGTTCTTCCTCGGGAACAAACACTGGATGTTCCGGACAAAGAGCTCCTTGGTGCGGGAGCGTCCAGTGAGGGTGTGATTCAAAGGCCGTATGCCGAGGCCGCACGAGGTCCCCCACTCAGCAAGTCGCATATTTTCAGCGATCTTGGCAGGCTTTGTAAACAGGTATCTTTTCGTAAATTACACTGGATGTTTTGATATTCATATTTCTTTATTTTTCTTTGTTCGTACCTTCAGGCCAAGGCATTTTATGATCAGACCTTTGCCAAATCTCGAGTCGAGTCATCTTTTTATGAGGGCGATCGCAGGAAGCTCTCTTTGGAGGTTAGCGAGCTTAGAGGTCGCCTTAATGAGGAAGAAAAGGAGCTCTGCGACCTTCGAGCTTGTTTGGAGGAGAAGTCTAGAGAGAGGGCTTGCCTCATTGATCAGGTATGATAACTTCTTCCTATTTTTGCCCGCTTGTCACCCTATTATGGAGTCATGACTCATCTTGGGTCGTTTCCTCTCAGTTTGAGAAGAAGAATACCTTGTTGAAGGAGGAGGTTCGAGCCCAGGGCGCTGAGATCCTCGGACTTCGGCGGCATCTGAGTGAGATAACTGATGAGAGATACACTCTCAAAGAGAAAGTGGCCTCGTTCGAGTGAGAACTTCATGATGCCAAGGTGGAGTGTGGTGGATATAAAGATCGTCTTGCTGAATTAGTCACCGCGCTATTTGCTACTAAAGATGAAACCGAGGAGCATTTTTCCTCGTATAAAGTAGATGCTGCTGCGGCGAATGATTATGGTAAGAAGGTATCCGAAGGGGCCGACTTACAACTAGCCCGAGTTGTGGATCATGCTCGCCTGAAATCTCAAAGGCAGGCCCTCAAGGATGTTTGCGCCGGGGGTATTGATCTGATTGCTGAGATCGAGAGGGTGAAGCTTTTAGAAAAGGAGGTTGCTACCCTGGTAAACTTTGAGGATGAGTCTAGAGATGGCTTGGAGGATGGTGATGGCAGAGGAGAAGTCCCTGGTGAGGAAGTTATCGGAGATCCTGGGGCCGAAACTAGGATCGCCAAGGGCGCGACCTCTCAGAAAGTCGCCTGATAGCATGGTTCTGACAGCGGGTCAGGGTTATGTTTGTTTCTTTGTTGTACGGGTTTAGGACAAGGGTCCTATAAATGTGTTCTTTTAGCTTTTCCGTGTATGTAATAAGCCTTTCTTCTTCTGTAACACCGAATTGTAATGTCGACCATGTTGTTGCAGCCAAGGAATTCGACCCTTCGAGTTTCTGTCCCCGAGTCGGGCGTTGGGCTATCTCGATATGATACTTAATTGATTCGTGGGTTTCATGAGGCCGACCTACGTGTTTGCTTTTAGGTTTTCATGCGAACTGCTTCGGGCTTGGTTCTTGGACCAGGCCGTTAACCGAGTTTGTCGACCTTCATGCTTCGAGTTAGTCTTGAGGCTTTCTCGCGCTGGAGGCGAGGCTCTTTACGCAAATTTAGTTGACCATTTTGGGTTCATCCCCCGAGCGGGGTTACGGCTCGAGGGAGTCGGCCCTATAGATTTTTGAGATAGCCCGTAGGCCTTTCTGTGCTAGCTTTAAGGCTCTTACGTGACTTCCAGTTGACCATTTTGGGCTCAGTCCCCGAGCCGGGTTACGGCTCGAAGAAGTCGGCCCTATAGGATTTTGAGTTAGCCCGTAGGCCTTTCTGCGCTGGCTTTAAGGCTCTTACGTGACTTTCAGTTTACCATTTTCGGCTCAATCCCTAAGCCGGTTAGGGCTCGAAGGAGTCGGCCCTATAGGATTTTGAGTTAGCCCGTAGGACTTTCTGCGCTGTCTTTAAGGCTCTTACGTCACTTTTTAATTTGACATGTCCCGGGTTTAATCTTCGAACCATGTTTCGGCTCGAGGATCTTCACCCTTGGGTTTTTCTTGAATCAATTCAAACTAGTCTTTAGTACGTCTATTTTTCCCATTGCTTGTAGATTTTTACTTAGGGTTTTTCGCGCTCATCTGACTCGTTGACGGACCAAAGAACCTCGATCATGAGTCGTTACGATGAACGAACCAAAACTCTTTCTTACGAGCCGACATGAAGATGTTCGAAACTCTTTTACGCGAGCCGACATGAAAATGTTCGAAACTCTTTTATGCGAGACGACATGAAAATGTTCGAAACTCTTTTATGCGAGCTGACATGAAAATGTTCGAAACTCTTTCAAGCGAGCCAACATGAAAATGTCCGAAACTCTTGCCTACACTAAAGGTAGCATTATTTTAACCGGTTCTTTCCGAAAATCATTTCGAAAGATTTGACTATAAGGCGATAGTCGGGCATCCGCGAATCGCTTGATGTTGTTGTTGGGCCGGAACCCATCGACCAGAGTCATTTTGTCTGGCCAAAGCCCTTAGTCCCGAGTATCGTATCCTCGGTATCTATATTTGAGGGTATGCCTTTTTAGGGGTCTTATAAGTTCGAATATATAGCCTTGGCTTTGAAGTCAGGACTGTGTTTAGTTATATAAATACACCCACTTAGGGCTTTGCGATCTCGGTCACGCCCGTAGGACTTACAGCCTCGAACATATCCGAGGCTATCCACTTGGGATCTTATGGCCTTGGATCTTGATAAATCAGATGCTCGTGATAACTGCCTCTTTGAATTTTGCAAAATGTTTCGATGATAAGACATTCCCTTCATTATTTGATACAACAATATACGCTTTTGACATCAAGGGCTCGATCCTTCTAAGCGGGCACGGTTCACTCGACCATTTGACCGGCTACATTATTTTCCTGTCACAAAAACCTTCTCTGGCTTACTTCGAGTTTTTTTGTGGGGGAATCTCCCCCCGGGAGGTGTCCTCAAGTGGCCGAGGTTGCTTAGAGAGAAGCTTTAGATGCTTTCATGGGTTCTTTCCGACGGACTCATAAATGTCACCTCATTAAAAACCTTGACGGTAAAAACCCTTTTTCGGAGCAAAAACCCGGTCGAAGGAAAAGAGTGAAACGGGTCCGTCGATCCAAGGGCCCTTTGGAACTGGCAGATATTCTGGAGTCTTCGGTCGGATTCCTGTGGGAGGTTAGTTTTTGAGTAAGTGAAAAGAGACGAGATCGTAAGGTTACCTTAGTAGTAGTATCGTTTGAGCGTGAATATATTCCAATTGCTTGGGAGTTGCTCGCCTTCCAAGGTACCAAGCTCGTATGATCCTCTGCCGATCACCCCTAGGACACGGTATGGTCCTTCCCAGCTCAGTCCTAGCCTCCCTCCTTAGGGTTTCGAGTGTTCAAAGTGAACTTTCTTAGCACTAAGTCCCTGACTCCAATGTATCGGAGGTTCGCTCTCCTGTTACAATGTCTCCCGATCCTTTGTTTTTGCGCAGCCATCCGGATTAGTGCAGCTATCTGGTCCCTCGTCTCTCATCAAGCAACTTGAGGGCCATGGTCATAGACTCATTGTTTGAATCCTACATAGCATGCTGGAAGCTGGCACTTGATTCCCCTACTTCGACCAATATTTAGTTCTTCGGACCCATACACCAGAGAGAACGACGTCTCCCCTGTTCTTTCCTTGGGAGTAGTCTGATATGCTCATAGGACTTCGGGCAATATCTCTCTCCATCTGCCCTTTGCGCTTCCCAACTATTTCTTCGGGTTATGAATGATGGTTTTGTATGTGGATTCGGCCTGGCCGTTGGCACATGTATGGTAGGGTGTCGACAAGATCCTCTTGATTTTGTGGTCCTTGAGGAACTTTGTTACTTTACCCCCTATGAATTACCTTCCGTTATCGTGGGTTATCACGGGACGTAGTCCCATGTGGAGTCGATGTCTTCTTTTCCTCTTATCCTCCCAAAAGCTCGCGTCTCCACCCATTTTGAGAAATAGTTAATCATAAACAGAATAAAGTTGGCCTTACCTTGCATCGTCGGTGATGGTCCGACGATGATGATCGTCCCCCACTTCGCGAATGGGTGCTGTGACGGGGGCAGTCTGGTTTCAGAAGCGCTTCATGTAGAGTTGATTCTCCGGCGACGAGTTTTGAGGGTATCATTTCGGGTTTACCCCCCGCGATGTGGCCATAAAGCTATGTTCGGGCTTCTTTAGACCACCTCGTTTCCCACTTTTTAGCCGCTTATGAACCTGTAGTCAAAGGCTTGCATTCGGTTCCGTTGTTAATTGCTTTTGAGGCTTTCGAAGATGATTCGATCGCGTCATTCATCGGCCGCCTGGGGGTTACGCCGATCCCGAGGTCACTGGGGAGAGCAGGGCTAGTGCCCCAGGAAACATATTTATTTTTACCAGGGGCTCTGTTTGATCGGGTGTATGCAAGCTGCTATCAAACCTGCCCAGACTTGGGATTTCGGAGGCCCACTCGGGCCGGCGATTCGACAATGCCCTTCAAACTTGGCGGGCTAAATGGTTAGCTGACCCGCTAACTGGGCCTTAGTGACAGACATCAAAAATAAACATTTTACTAAAGCCTATGTCAAACTATATGTAAAAGGTTCCGGATCCCAGTGCGTGACAGCCGACGCGGAAGCTTCGTCCCCCTCAAGGGGAATTCATGTCGATTAGTTAGCCAAAGAATTGCGTACCTCATTCCCGGATGGGTGCCTATCGGGCCAAAATCTCCTTACCTGGCTCTACTCCTTCAGGAGGGTTCTCCCTTCCTGGGTGTTCCTCGCAGTTTGGCTGTCAACAAACTCTCGGAGGTATCCCTTACTTATTAACTGGGTTGCTTCCTCCCGGAGTTGCCTACAATCTTTGGTCCTGTGTCCCTGTGTGCCGTGGAATCTGCACACAAAATTAGGGTCTCTTCGTGAATGATCCATTAGTATGGGTTTCGTCCATTTGGTGTCCTTGATTCTACTCATAGCCGTTACAACACCTGCGGCATCCGCGCCGAAGTCATATTTGGGTGGCGGGGATTTTTCCGCCGGCCCCAGATGCCTGTTGGTTCTAGATTTGATTACCGACCTTGGAGGGCTTCGACCTTGGTTCGCACTTTTGCCGGCTTGGGGTGCGTTTCTCTCCTTGGCGTCCTTCCAAATTTTTACATAAGGCCGATATCTTTTCCTATACGACTTCGGCTCTTTCTCCGGGAGCCTCGATTCTATCCTTTTTGCGAGGCCTTCGAGTGTCCTTAGAATTGCGGTGTTGGTAGCCGAACCATTACCTCCGTGCCTTTCTGACAACCGCCGTGTTCGAGGGGTTGATCTCGACGCTCCCTCGCTCGAAATTTTTTTACGGTTTAACAGTTGAGTGATGGCTGTTTGTTGTGTCTGTAGCATCTCGAAGATTACACTGAGTCCGACTCCCTCTTCCCTTTGTGCGACGGTCCCTCACATCCTGCACAAATCCCCTTGACGTGTACTTTCATTGATGTGAGAGCTGGTATCTTCACATCGGGCGTTGTTCGAGTCTGTGCCCTCGGGGTTAAGCTCGAATGCGTTACTGTGATTCTGCAGCGATGAATCGGCAACTGCGATGGCTATGTCATTCTCCTCGATGTTTTCTGAGCTGCTACCTTCATGTATTCGCTGGTTCTGCCATATGACCTGAAAGCAAAAGTTCTCGGGGCGAGAGAAAAACTGTGAAAGATAACTTGGATTTTTTCCACCAACTAGCACTAAAACAATCACTATTATTTTTAGCCCCACGGTGGGCGCCAAACTGTATACCGTGAAAATGGTAATTACAATTATATTTAGGTAAGTGGTTCTAAAAATACGTGATTTATCGTAATACTAGTTATTGAACAATCGTAGCAAAGTGTGTTAAGACGGAATGTAACAAAAGAATTTGAAAAGATAGTAAAATGCAACCAGAGCGCCTTAGGTCGAAGGCTCGATGTCGACCTCGAGGGTCTATGTGGCCGAGGTTTGGGCCTGGGTCGAGGGATCAGTGGAGCTATAACAAATTTTTGTTCCTTAAGACACGCTAGTTACGATCAATGATGAGCTATGAATGAAGAACAAGTAATGAGAAATAGTAAATGTGAGTAAACGAACTAGTAAATAGAGACAAAGAATGTTTTGATAATAGAAGCAGAGAATGTTCTTGTGCCTTGTATTCAATAATAATGTGTCTATAAAATAACAAGGGTTCTCTTTATATAGCAGGGAGGGTCCCAACATAGTACATCAACATTTATTACAAAGATTTTGATTGATTCAACTAGTTAATGCCCAAGTACGGAGTCGTACTTCTTTGCAGGGCTTCCTGCCTCGATCTTGCATCGACTCCAGGTCCATGTCTTCCTGGATCGAGGGTACGTGAGGCTTCGAGATCAGGCTCGGAGCCTCACTCGAGACCTCATATGGATGAGCCATCGAATATAAGTAAAAATTGGCCCCTCAAAGTTTAGCCTTACACAAGCCCTTCATGGATGCTATGGAATATCTATGAATCAATCTTCTAACAATTCAATCCTTTGTCTATGCCCTGGGCTCAATTCTTTCTTTTAACCTATACATGAGTCTTATATGGTTGTATGATTGTTAACATATATGTATACTCAGAAATCGCAAGTGCGTTCATAATGTAACTAACTCTTGAATATCTATAATTCCTTGTTGCATGCATACTTAGCTTATCTTAATTCCCATGCATGCCGGAATTTTCGTGCAACTCATATGATCTCGAATATTACTTTTGACTTTACTTGTCGTTCGTTAGACACGGTAGGTGCCACTTTCTTATTAGTGTGCATACAATGTTGTAGTGAGTCTGTTTTCACATGACCATTTTTTTCTCCTTCGAGTTGCCATGCTTAGGTTGAAGCCTTCTTCCTTGTTTCCTCAGCTATTCTTTCATTGTAGTGTTTAGGGAGGACCCTCTGACTCTTGTAAAGCTGCGAGCTTATTACATCGTATACTCGACGAAAATTTTGATATCCTTCCCCGCCTATAATTATCCTTAGTTACTTACCTCGACGCCCTTGTGCTTGTAGGGTTGCTTCTGAACTGATATTTTGGGTTGTCTTCCTAGTGGCACTCTATTTTATTTCCGTAACACTCATATGGTACCTTTAACTACACCGACTCCTTATTTAAATATTTCTCAAGTATTAAAGTGTCATAACTGCAGGGCTGAATTCACTATATTGCGTTTTACTATATTTATCTTGCACGACCTGCTGACTTGTCGGCATCCTCTTGACTAGCCATAACTAGGCCCTTCCTGAATCAACTACTAAGTACTCGTTGGTCCATTCTCATATCATTACTCCGCGTAATCTTTCTTGTATTATTTCCTTTGTCTTAACTTACATCTTGCATTGGCTCCTTACTTATCAATAAAATCCCGAGCATAAACCTTGACTTTCTTTCCTTGACGTCATGCATGCATAATGTTCTGGAATCGTAACATATCTGTAGGATTTGAATAAGTGAAATCTCACCCCCTTCTAATTTTTATCGCATTATTCCTTTACCATTCCATAATTCCCCCCTTTAAAGAAGTACTAAGATTTAGTGCTACGACGATATACCTAGAGATATGTTACCTCTTTATCTTCGGCGTCTTCTCACATTGTCGATGACCCTTACTCGCCTTGCGGTGATACTTCTGTACCAAGGATAACAAATTTCCGTACTTGCGAGGGTGACACCTAGAATAACTGGAACATACAGTCCCTTAAGATTAACTTTGCAGGAAGCATCTTCCTGAATGACCATTCTTTGAATTTATCATGAATTTTCTTCTATTGTCCATTTTATTATCGCCGGAACGCAATAAATTCTCATAATGCCGACCATTATCAAATCACTCAATCCCTAATTCTTGTTTAATTTATCTTGTTCACTAATCCATACTGATTTCTATTACTCTGGGTCTAACTTTTCCTTCTGATAATCACGTTAGAGTCACGAACTTATTTCTCGAAATGAGGATATGACATTATGACCTATACTCTTTTGTTGTCTCAAAGCCTGTCACCTCTCGCCTTTTCCTTTACTTGACTATAGACTCTTTAATACTGTCTTTTTTTTATATCTACCGTTGTTATCCATGTATCACATCTTACTCATAATGGTTAATTAACTCTCTTCTTATTTCCTTGGTAACATTTCTATCTAACACTTTATTCTGAAAACTTCAACAAGACATTCTTTTGCTTTTACCTCCCCTTTGCTCCATCCACTGGATCTTCGGGTTGCCTAATATTCTTTCTCTATTAGGGACGCGAGCCACACTAAGGTAATATTTATCCCTTCCAGGCTTCCTGTGCCTATGTTTGTAGTACTCATATCTAGTTGTATTATTTTAGAGTGCACCATTTGAGTGTCTCACAAGGAGATCTATTAGCACATTCGCAATATCCTTCGGAAATTTCAACTAACGCAAACAATCCATCTACCATTTTGGGTTACTCTAACCTCAGCCGGATCCTGATATCCGTCCTTATCTTATACTCCCTCTATTAGCTTCCATAGGGCATCAATGAGATGGGTGTGGGCAATTGTACATACCTCTGTTACAATTGAAGGTAACTCAAAAGGCTTATATTTCTCTGCTTGAATTGTAAATATTGTTAATCTTCATTAGCTGGGTAGCTCGTACCCTTTTTCATCTTGCTTCTTTTACTTGCTGAAACTTGTGTCTACCTTGTGATTCTCTTATTCCTTTTTTACCATAAGAGTGGATAGGAATTCTTGCCTTAGGGATGCTTATATAGAAGCTTTACATGTCTTAGTATATACATGTTCTGCTGCAGACCTTACATTTATCCATCATAAGCATCATGCAAAATAGAGTTCCTCTGACTCAACTCTTTCACAGCCACATGCAATCCCTTACCAACCATCTTTCCTGATGTAGGCATCGTCGTATTATGAATAAGATAGAGTTTAGGAAATTGAGTTCTTACACTAAGCTCTACCACACTATCTAGATTAAGAAGAAGGAGTGACAGTCCTAAATACCCTATAGCCTCCTACTTATAAGTGTGGTGCACAACACATCCATAAACAAGACTCTACTAGACACAACTTGTAGACTACCTAGGACAGAACTGCTCAGATACCACTGTTGTCACGGCCCAGACCGATGGGCCACGACGGGCACCCGGTACCTTACTCAACCGAGTACCAACATAATGTATCATTTCATGTCATACTATCATAAATAACTGAGTCGGAAGGCTGCCGTGAGATAAGTAGATTACAACATGTAATACCGGCCTATACATAAGACATACGGGCATATAAGACCAAAATAATCACTCATACACTGAACATAGGCCGACAAGGCCATACAATCTTTTACGTACATGACATTTGTCTACAAGCCTCAAAGAATACATAATTTTCATAAAGGTCGGGACAGAGTCCCGCCATACCAAACAATACACGTCTAAATCATACTAACCAAACAAGAAACTCTGAAGCAAATGGAGCGCAACATCTTATGTTGAGCAGATATCCTACTTGGAGGGCTCTCGGCTTGTCTATCAAGACCTGCGGGCATGAAATGCAGCATCCCCAGGAAAAATGGACATCAGTACAAATAATGTACCGAGTATGTAAGGAATGAAAATCAGCAAATAGACATGAGATAAATATGGAGTAAAAGACTCGACATGTACGTTTGGATAGCTCTGTGAATCATTTCATTTTTATAATGTCATGCATATGCGTATAAATGACATACCATGCATAGGTATATGCGTTGATAACATCATCAAGCCTCTAAGGTCATACCATCATATCATTTCGGCCACTGTAGGCAAATGATCAACGTATACCAGCTGATAGGTGGTGGTGCGTATATAACGCCGTAAACTTTT
>ML259620.1:0-56915 GCA_005239495.1 Nicotiana undulata | reverse complement strand
ATATATATATATATATATATATATATATATACGCGTATATAACGCCATCTTGTCATGGGTCAATGTACATGAATGCAATGCATGAGAAATACGTCAATAAAATCTCTTTAAAGGTCATAAGACCATTATGCCTTTGAGTAATATCATGAAATAAACTTTATCAACTTATGTATTTTCTGAGACCCATTAATAGATGATAGAATAATAGGACACATGGGGAATCAAGAACATAAGCATCTCTAGCATTTATATGAATAGAGTCATTTATGGAAGTTGTGCATTTTCTCGTTTCATTTGTGTCGTATAGATCATGCCAAAAGAAAAAAAGGATAGCCTTAACATACCTGAGTTGATTCTCTTGAAAATCCTTTTAACACACGTTAATTGCGACAAAACACGTATTAACGAGATCGAAATAGGGACGTATGAAATGCTCAAAGCAATAACGTTGCTATTGCAAAATCATCTTTGTTGAAACCCTTTTTCAAGAGATTTTGAATCAATGTTGTGTGATGGAAAGCTTGCTGAAACTCTTCTTAAGAGTTTAGGAATAATGTTACACGAAAATGGAAAGCTTGATTGAGCTCTCTTAGAAAGAACTTTACTGTATTCTTTTCTTAAGAGATTTGAAGATAATGTTGAATTTGGAAGGTTATCCTTAATTATTAGGTGGGCCCCACATGTCTAGCTTAGTGTCACTTAAGTTCTTCAAGTGCGACTCCTTTAATTCCTAATACAGGAGTCACAAACCTTGGAGTGGGGGCTGCCACGTTTTTTGCTTGGTTTTTATCCAAAGACTTTAGTTAATCAACCACTAATTAATAATTAACTTGTTAATTCTCCCGTTAACCAATAATTAACCAATTATTCACATAATTAAGAATCATCTCAAATTATTTAAAATACTACTCTCTTTTAACACACCTTATACACATTACTATTATAGCCACGTGGTACCTTGTATGATACTAGTCCATAAATACCTGGTATTTTAGCTCGGGTCGTATTTTATCCCAAAATGTCAAACTTCGAGGAAATTCATTTTCTTTGATTTGCTTACCCTCTCACCTTCACAAATTTACTCATCACTTATTTGAAATAGCATAATACTTATAATCTCCAAATAATCTTGTCCTTGAACTGATGTCAATTATCTTACGACAAATCCAACGTACAATACTACATGGTGAATTATTTTCGTAATTTAATAATGCAGAGCGTAACCTCATCGTTATATAATATTGCGAGGTGTAACATCATCATAATATAATACTGCGATGTGTAACATCATCGTAATATAATACTGCGGGGCACAAAATCATCGTAATATAATATTGCGAGGCGTAACATCATCGTAATATAATACTGCGGGGCATAACAAGAGGCAATTCTTAGTCTCATGTAAGGAAAGTAAGTGCTTAGCCTTATGAAATTACATAGGCAATTCGTAGCCTCATGCAAGAAGTGGAGACAGTGCTTAGTCTCATGCAGAGGAAGGGAGACAGGGCTAGTCTCACGCAGAGAAAGGGGATACAATGCTTAGTCTCAGGAAAAGGCAGTGCTTAGTTTTATGCAATTACGGAGGCAATGCTTAGCCCCTATGCAGGAAACATAGACAATGCTTAGTCTCATGCGATTACGGAGGCAATGCTTAGCCTCATTCAAGAAATGGAGACCGTACTTAGTCTTAGGCAGAGGAAGGGAGACATGGCTTAGTCTCATGCAAAGAAGAGGCAGTGATTAGCCTTATGCAATTACGGAGGCAATGCTTAGCCTCATGCAAGAAATGGAGACAATTTCTTAGTCTCATGCAGAGGAAGGCAATGCTTAGCCTCATGTAAGAAAAGGAGACAATGCTTAGTCTCATGCAGAGGAAGGCAATGCTTAGCCTTATGCGGCTACTAGAGAGTGAAGTATTTCTTAGTTGGATGTGTTTGCGTTTGGCAAATTGTCGTCGTGAAGGTAATGATTTGTTGTGCATATGTATTCGCGAATATTACTGGTGTGTTCATTGTGCCTGAATTCAAAGAAAAATTGGGAGTTTTGTGGGATGGGGGAGGGAGGTTGGTTCTTGCTCTTGATTCCTTACTTCCCCTTCGCTCTTGTCTTGAGGTCTTGCTTGAGTTACCCTTGGTAATATCTGGCTGTAATAGAAATGAAGTTTTCGAAAAATATTTATGTATTTCACAAATTATTTGCAGAATATAGTTATTTGAAATATATGATAGTATGTAAGATCAAATAATTTAGATGAAACGGCGATTGTGACGCATTTAGAGACATTGCAACCTTCTTGCTTTAGAATTTTGAGGGTCCTCCTCAAATTTCTACCCCAGTTTAAGTGCATACTTCTGACAACACGTTCTTTGGTTGTTCCATACATGACTAAGTCGGCAGAACTTGAGATCTTGCCCCAATTTCTGATCATGGGGAAAATGAAGATTTTATTAAGATGTGACCGAACCCACATGGTTGCCTATGTATCCCCTCGAAAATGGGAATCAGATCAAGCGTATTTCAGTTACATCAAATGGAAAAATGCAAACATTCTTAGACATAGTATCCCTTGCCTTTGTCTGAATTGATAGGTTTTGGCCAAATCTCTCCGTCCATTTCTGCAAGTATAAGTGCTCCACTTGTTAGTACCCGATGAACCATGTAGGGACCTTGCCAATTGGGTGAGAATTTCCCCTTAGCTTCTTTTTGATGTTGGAAGATTCGTTTTAGCACCAATTGCCCCGGTGGGAGTTTCCTTGGTCTGACCTTTTTGTTGAAAACTCTTGCCATTCTATTATGGTGGAGTTGACCGTGACATACCGCATTCATTCTCTTCCCATCAAAGAGAACTAGTTGTTTGTAGCGGATCTGTACCCATTCTTCATCGATGAGCTCATTGTATTAATAAAAAAGAATTTCACACGTATGATAATTCTTTATGACTCAGCCGATTACGTGGACCAAGGGAAACATGACTGCTTGACATGGACCTATAAATAGGCACGAAGCAAAGAGGCGCGGCTCAATAAACCTAAGAGGTAATAAGCCACGAGAAACTCAACTTGATTGAGTTAAGGAAGAGACGCGGACAGAATGAATCCATACAGAGCTACGGGTAGATTCAGAAATCTTCAGTTAATGACCTACACGTTACACGACCTTCATGTAACAGTTATGGTTATTCTTTGTAACGTTACATTAATGTAATAATTAGTCATTAATGTGCCATCATTCCAAGAGATAAAACGTTATATTAAGGAAATTCCCTATATAAGGGAATAGGTTATCACTTGGAAGATCATCTGAACTATGAATACAATACACTTTACTTTTCTGAGCATCATATTATTGTCTATTTACTTACTTTTGTTTTATTTGTTATTATTTCCTAGATTATCAGAAACCCGTGTTCATCCTAAAAATAGATTTGGTCAAAGGATCTAATTCATTGGTTAAACAAATTGGTTTCGTTACTGGGAATTTGATAATCATTGTTTGCTTCTCACAGCGATATCCTCTGAACTATGTCGAATCCCAACGACAATAACCAGCAGAGAAGTGGGACTCCATCACCTCTTCCATCCCCAAGATGTTCAAGGGAACCATCCCAAGAGAGATCCAACAACAACAATAATAAAAACAACGATAATGACCCAACAGTAGAACAAGATCAGGTAAGGAAATGATTGCAGAATATGTGAGCCAAGCATTGCAAGAATTTTCAAGGGGATTACCAGCGACATCACCTGCATCACTGACACCACCTCTTCATAACACAATCACTGTGGAAAATCTTCAGTCTAGGTTGGTAAACTCAGCAAGGGATGACACTCCCAACGAATCCCTCGAAACGAGACCAGGTATGACTGATAACCCTGAATTACAAAATTTACTACTAACCCTGCAGAAACAAGTGAAGGAACAAAACGATCGAATCGAGCAAATTCCTGGAGTACCACCTGTTATCAAAGGCATTGATGTTGATAGATATTCTCAACAACCTTGGAAACCAAGCGCAACACCTTTGCCTATACCCAAGAAGTTCAGAATGCCTGATGTCTGTAAGTATGACGGAACAACTGACCCACGTGACCATGTGACTGCTTTTACCACTGGAGTAAAAGGCAATGATCTGACAAAACAAGAAATTGAGTTGGTTCTAATAAAAAGATTTGGAGAAACACTTACCAAAGGAGCTCTAACCTGGTATTCTCTTCTCCCTGAAAACTCTATAGATTCATTTGTTGAACTTGCAGATTCTTTCATAAAAGCACACTCCGGGGCACAAAAGGTCGAGAAAAGAATGGAATACATATTTAAAATAAAACAAGGAAACACAAAACTACTCCGTGAATTTGTAGATAGATTCCAACGAGAAAGAATGCAACTACCAAGGGTCCCCAATAACTGGGCAGCCATGGCATTTGCGAGCAATCTAAATGACAAAAGCTCAGAAGCCACGAGAAGGCTCAAGGAAATCTTGAGAGAGTTCCCAGCTATAACGTGGAATGATATTTACAACAAGTACAATACTAAACTTTGAATAGAGGAAGATATCATTGCTCGTTTAAGGGATGAAGATCATACCAGATCCAAACGTTCCGAATCAGAAAGGAAATCATGTAAAAACAGGTATGATCCTTACATGGGACCCTCGGGACGAGATACTCGTCCCAGATTTGAAAATGTTAGGTCAGAATATTGACCATCAAGCAGAGATACGAGCTCGTCCTCATCTAGGCCGAGAAAGGATCGAGATGAACGACATAGAGGTAATACACGAATTGGGGATCACACCTTCAATGTAAGTACCCCTGAACTTGTTTCAATATTAAGAAAATGGGAGATACGGTTTGATGGCCTAAAGAAATGAGGTCAAACTCAAATAAAAGAAATCCAGATTTCTGGTGCGAATTCCATAACGATCATGGACACAAACTGCGGATTGCAGGTTTTTACAAGGTGAAATAGAACAATTATTGAAACAGGGCCATTTAACAGAATTGTTTAGTGATAAAGGTAAACAAGCATATATGAAGAATAGGCAGGAGCCCCCAAAGCCTCCATATCCAAAAAGAACCGTCAATGTGATACATAGAGGAGAGGAAGTGAACGAAATAGTTTGTAAATTAGCCTCGAAAGTAACAATTACCCACGAAAAGCGGGTTCGAGAAAATCCAGATGCAGATGATATAACCTTTAATGATGCAGATTTTGGCGGACTAATGCTCCCACAACGATGCTCTGGTAATATCCTTACTCATTCATGACACTAACGTTAAAAGAGTGTTGATTGATCCAGGTAGTTCAATCAATATCATCTTGTTAAGAGTCGTGGAAGAAATGCTCATGGGAAATCAGGTGATCCCAAAGGCACGAGCCGTATCAGGGTTTGAAAACTCTACAGTGATAACCAAATGAGAGATCGATCTTAGCACTTACGTCGAGGGAGTAACTAAAAACACCAAATTCGAAATCATTGATACTGACATGGCTTATAATGTAATCATGGGAAGGCCCTGGATCCACGACATGAAAGCAGTACCATCCACTTTACACCAGGTAATTAAATTCCCTTCAGAATGGGGAATCAGACAGATTAGAGGTGATCAACAGACCTCCAGAAATATAAATTTCGTGGTGCATTATAACAAAAAAGTAGAGATGGAAGAACCGGAAGACAGAGAAATCTTCCAGACAGACATCACCGGCCAAACACGTACGAAAAAATTACTGACCCAACATGTACAAAAGAGGTGAGTGTTCAAACAGATATAGAAGGCGATACTCACGAGAAGGTAAATCAAGTCACCACGGAAGATGCATTGGATCACACGAACGTAGATTCTAGACCGGACGTCATCCAAGAACCGGATGAAGACGAACACACCAAAACAACTACAGAAGAGCTCGAAGCTGTTCCATTGTTTGAACAATAACCTGAACAGAGAGTGCATATAGGCACGAGGCTGAGCCCCAATCGAAGAGGTAAGTTAATTGATTATTTAAAGGCTAACGCAGATTGCTTTGCGTGGTCCCACTCAGATATGACGGGTATCCCACCAAAAGTGATGACTCATAAACTAAATGAAGATACATCCTTCATGCCTGTTAAGAAGAAGAAAAGAAAGCAAGGGCCATTCAAGAACCAAGTTATTGACGAAGAGGTACAAAAACTCTTGAAAATTAGTTCAATACGAGAGGTAACATACCCTAACTGGCTAGCTAACACTGTGGTAGTACCTAAAAAGAATGGCAAATGGAGAGTATGCGTAAATTATACTGATTTAAATAAAGCATGCCCCAAAGATTCATTCTCATTACCACATATAGATCAAATGATTGATGCCACCGCAGGTCATGAATTGTTAATCTTTCTAGATGCGTATTCTCGTTATAATCAGATTAAAATAGATCCCTCAGACGAGTAAAAAACATCCTTTATTACAAATAGGGGGACTTCTTGTTATAAAGTCATGCCTTTCGGCTTAAAAAACGCTGGAGCCACCTATCAAAGGCTAGTGACTAAGATGTTCCAGGAATATCTGGGAAGAACGATGGAAGTTTACATCGATGACATATTGGTAAAATCAACATGGGCGAAAGACCATTTCCAGCACCTCTCTATTACATTTGAAATTTTACGCAGGTATAATATGAAGCTGAAGAATCAGGTAAATTCTTGGGTTTCCTTGTATCAAACAGGGGAATAGAGGTAAATCCCGCTCAAATTAAAGCTATAGAAGAAATACCTGATGTACTTATAAACAAAAAATGAAGTTCAAAGACTAACGGGAAGAATTACAGCCTTAGGAAGATTTATTTCCAAATCTTCCGAAAAAAGTTTTAAATTCTTTACAGTTCTCAAAAGGCAAAATCGGGTCGAATGGACTGAAGAATGTCAACAGGCTCTCAAAGACCTAAAGGCTTATCTATCAAAACCCCAGTTGTTGTCAAAGCCAAAGGAGGGGGAGAGGCTGTACGTCTACCTTGCCGTCTCGGAAATTGTTGTAAGGGCATTATTGGTAAGGGAGGATAAACAAGACATTACTAGATGCTGAAACTAGATATCCACATCTAGAAAAGTTAGCCTTAGCTCTAATCATGGCATCTAGAAAATTAAGGCCATACTTTGCATGTCATCCAATCACAGTGTTCACCTCGTATCCATTAAGAAACATACTGCATAAACAAAAACTATCAAGAAGATTAGCCAAGTGGGCCATAGAATTAAGTGAGCATGAAATAATATATCAGCCTAGGACTGGAACTAAGTCTTAGATCTTAGCTGATTTTGTCGCGTACTTTAGTAATAGCATTGTCCCTGAAGTGGAAAAAGAGTTACAACTCTTGAACGGTGCTAATCCGGGTCTATGGACCCTATTTATCGATGGTTCTTCCAATATAAAAGGTGTCAGCTTATGCATAGTCTTAATATCACCCACGGGTGAAAAGACACGACAGGCTAGCAAATGTTATCCTATAACTAACAATGAAGCAGAGTACAAAGCTGTCATTGCAGGACTAGAACTTGCACGAGAACTTTCAATCGAGCAAATAGTAATCAAAAGCGACTCCCAACTGGTAGTAAATCAGATGCAGGGGACTTATATCGCTGGAGAGACTAGGATGCAACAATATCTGGAAAAGGCAGGAGAGCTCGTGAGACAATTCAAAACATGGAAGGTAATACAAATACCTATTGAGGAAAATGCAGAAGCAGGTGCATTATATAACCTCGTAGCAGTCACGGAAGTAACAAACAAAGACAATGCAATTGTCGTTCATCTATTCCGTTCAGCGATCGACCAAGACAGAAATGAGGTAACTTTTAACAATTTAACCTGGCATTGGAGAAATGAAATTTTAAAGTTTTTGCAGAATGGCACCGTACCTGAAGACAAGAAAACAGCTCAAGCACTTTGCCACAAATCTGCACGGTACTGCCTCATTCGCAACTCATTATATCATAAGATGTTCGGAGGGCCTCTAGCAAAATGCCTCGGACCTAACCAAACGGAGTTCGTGATGAAAGAAGTCGATGAAGGACACTGTGGAAATCATTCAGGGGCAAGATCCTTGGTAAAAACCCTAATCAGAGCTGGGTACTATTGGCCTAAGATGGAAGAAGAAGCTGAGAACTTCGTATCCAAATGCGACAGATGCCAAAGGTTTGCCAATAACATGCATCGACCAGCGGAATTATTGCATCCAATAATATCCCCATGGCATTTCATGAAATGGGGCATGGACATAGTAGGACCTCTTCCCACAGCTAAAGGACAGGTACGGTTTTTACTCGTGCTAACCGCCTATTTTACAAAATGGGTGGAGGGAAAAGCATTCAAACAGGTGCGAGAAAAGGAAGTTAAAAGCTTCTTATGGCGAAACATAATATGCCGCTTTGGGATACCAAAGGAGATCGTGTGTGATAATGGCCCACAATTCATAGGCTCGAAAATCACATAATTCTTTGAAAGCTGGCAAATCAAATGGATCACTTCAACACCATATCACCCCATGGCTAATGGTCAATATGAGTCAATAAATAAAACCATCATCAACAATCTAAAGAAGCGGCTAGATAAACCCAAAGGAAATTGTCCTGATGAGTTACCAGCGGTACTACGGGCATACAAAACAATTTCAAAAACAGCCACGGGAGAAACTCTGTTCGCACTTGTCTATGGATTAGAAGCCTTAATACCTATGGAGATTGGCGAACCAAGCATAAGATTTACAACAGCCACGGAGGAAGCAAACGACGACGAATTGAGGACTAATCTGGACGTACTCGAACCACGAAGGGAAGCAGCACTAATACGGATGGCAGCTCAAAAACAAATCATAGAGCGTTATTACAACCGTAAAGCTCATCTCAGATACTTCAAGATTGGGGACTTCGTCCTCAAAAATGTCTTTCAATCAACGAAAGAAGCAGGCGCATGAAAACTAAGTCTAAATTGGGAAGGACCCTACAAAGTCCGAGGCATAGCTGGAAAAGGCGCCTACGAACTGGAAGATATGGACGGCAGAATCCTACCAACAAGTTGGAATGCTATCCACTTGAAGAAGTACTACTTCTATGGAAAAGAAGTACCCCCGGTCAGGTATCACACGTTCGATTTTATTTTGAACATTTAAAATATTACTAACCTTTTTAGATGATAGGCATAAAGCTAACCCATCACTAGATGATGATATTAGACATGCAAAGACGCGAGGAAGTAACTGAATTCCCGGTCTAGGGTTACACTTTCTGATGGACGTTTTAATGGTAAAGCAGTCATCATCTAAAAACTATATACCTTCGAGTCCCGCATGTTTTTCCTTTTCAGGAAAAGGACCACAAGGAAGGAATAGTCAAGTGCTCGAGATTTCATTCTTCAAAGCTCGAACACTTGTGGGAATATACAGTATGGAAGGCTAAGACGAAGAAAAGAAGACTATCAGAAAGTCAAAGCTCGAGCCTAAAGATCCATCTACCCAACAAATCAAGTGATACGAGCAGAATCGAAAGAGCTGGAGACTCAAATACAAAGCCTGATCCAAAAAACCTTCGAACATGTGCAAGTTGAAAGGCAAAATATTAGCCACGAGGAAGAAATGTACATTTTTGTACTTATTCAAAAGAAAACTGTATTAACCAAAAACAGTTAGGGATAAAAGATCATCATCATTGTACTCATTCAAAAACTGTTGTAAATAAAAACAGTTACGAAATCTTTGCACTCACATGTAAAACTGTTATCAAATAAAACAGTTACGGATGAAATATCAAAATCCTTGTATTTGTTTGAAAAACTGTTATCAAATAAAACAGTTACAGATGAAAAAGAACTTCCTCGTGATTATTGAAAATTGTTGTCAACAAAAATAGTTACGGGTAAAAACCCCAACATTTATAAAAAGTGTTACGAACGAAAAATAGTTAGTCTCTTGTATTAACTCGAAAAAACTGTTACATACGAAAAACAGTTACTAAATACAAGTGTATATCAAATATGTTAAAAGAAAACATTTGCAACATGAGTTTTAGACGATAATCAAACGCATGTAAAATGTTGTGGAAGTTCAAAAAAAAACTTTCCTTAGAAATATTCTTAAACATGTGAAAAGTTCCTATCACTCTATTGCATTATTACACCATTATGAAGTTGAGATGTCTTCTTCATTAAGTGTCGATCAAAAAGGGCCCTCTTTCATAAATTATGCCTACTACGAAAAGGCACACATTTTATATTGTGCCTATTACAAAAAGGTGCGAGTAATCTAAAGCATTCTATATGCAAAACTCAGAGGTAAAACTAAAACCTCAAAAAATAAAGTATGCAGAAGACTTAAAGAGTACAACTGAAACTCAATAACAAAAGTCATATTCTGCATGGATATGTTAAAACGGCTAAGTAGAAACTAAGTATTAAACTAATACTTAGCCGTATATATTGTATTTACATTAAGGTGCCCCTAAGTTGTCAGTTGTGGACTTTCAAAGATCCAAAAACTTACCCCCGATGGAGCTGGGGGTAATCACTAATCAAATAAAAAAAGGAACCAACATCTTAATTGTCTTGAGGAGGGAGATCAACTTCTTCACTGGCAGTAGGAGCAGGAGCAGGAGCAGCCTGGGACGAAGAGGCTTGAACAACAGGAGTCTCAACTTCAGGCGAGGTAAGATTCGGACCTTGTCGAGCCTTTTCCATGGCTTCTTTGGTTTTAACAATTTTAGCGTCAAGGTCGAAATCTTCCCGACTCATTTCCGTCTATGTGTTGAGGCGAGAATTCATGTATGCCCAACTAACATCGACGGCTGCCGCGTCTTCAAGAGCTTTATAATCTCTCTCCCATATCATAAGCTCAACTCTTAGCCCTTCTTTCTCAGCTTCGACAGCTTCTTTGGTAGCCCTTAAAGGTGCAACGGACCTCTCCAGGAGTTGAATTTTCTCCAAGGCATTACAAATATCCTCCTGGGTCTGGGTCAGAGACTGCACAAGCTCGCCTGAGTATTCCTCTTTCTGTTCCAGCAAGGCTTTTAAACTCCTAGCTTCTTCTGAGGAACGGGACAACTGCTCAGCAAATGAAGACTCAAGGATGCTCTTGTCCTTATCAGCCTGATTAGAAGAAGCCTTCTCCACTGCCAACTCCGCTGCCATGATTCTTGTCTGCCGCTCCAAGGTACTCTTTTCTCCTTCTAAGGCATCCATGTCGATCCTTAAGCTGTCATATTGTCCCTTCCAACCCGCAACTCTTTTATTTCTTGCTCCGCATTTGAGATCCTCTTCATGAGCTCCATGCCTATAAGATTGATCTACAAAAAAGAAATCAATTAGATACGATAAATTTCATGTACAAAAATGAAATGAGAATGCACTTTACCTTCAAAGAGGTATGCACGACTTCATTAGCCCATGTAAGGGAGCTATGCCTATCAAGCTTGGACCTCTCAGTTGGGCCTATCAAGGGTTTGAGCCACACTTCAAGATCGCCAGTTTTCTTGAAGACACTCCCGTCAGCCAGAACTTCTATTAGAACCTACCGCATCTCCCTGCTGGAAGACACTACTTCCCTAACGGAAGGCACGGAAGCAAGCAGAGATGAAGAAGCTACATGCACGGAAGTCTGAGGAACTGGGAAAGCCACGGGCAATGAAGCAACAGGCACAGTAATAGCCAAGGGAGCGAAGGAAATAGTAGGAGCGGATGAAGGAACTCCTCTAAAAGAAGCAGGAAAGACGGCCAAGAGAACTTCACTAATAGAGGGGCCAAAGCCTTCACGGAACAAGTGATCCACAGGATCATGTACAGGAGAGGGAGAAGCATCTTCAGAGGTAGAGGATTTGACTTCAGACACGGAAGGCACATCCACGGGTGTAGACTCATCGTCTAAAATCACCCTCCTTCTTCGTGACCTATGCACCAAAGTGCCCTCCTCTTCTTCTTCTTCTTCTTCTTCTTCTTCTTCTAAGGTCCTAGCCCCACCAACATTCCTCTTTGAGGAAGAAGAACCAGCAATAATTTCTTGGGCTTGAGCCAGGGACATTTTGGGAACATACACAGCAGACACTCCGCGGATAGAAAACCCTATAACAAATAAAAGGTTAAAAAAAGAGATTCGAGCAAAGAAAGAAAACAAAAGTTTCACTTACCGTGAGTCTTCACTTTCCAACCGTACTTCTTAGAGAAGTACTTCCAAAACCTTTCTTCTAACGGAGCAATTGACAACAACTTTTCTACCCAATCACGGATACCGGAGACATTCTCAACAATACCTATGATTGCTGAAAAAAGAAGAAATAACTACGGTGTTAATAAAAATCTTAAAGCAAAAGAAAAACAACAAATGTGAGCTAAAATGTACTCACGTGCACGATTCCACTTCTCGGGGAAGGGAAGATTTCCTTCACCCACTAAACCAGTAGTGGGCGCAGCAACATACCGAAGGTGCCAACCTCTGTCCTTATGGTCATCATGGGTTACCAGCACTCTTTTACTCATGGCAGCCAAAGTAAAAATCCCTTGACGAAATAAGGTCAGAGAATAAAGATGAATGAGGTGATTAAAGGTGAAAGGAACCGAGGCTAAAGAAGCTAAACATCTGAGACACGCGACAACCCGCCACACAAGAGGACCAACTTATCCTAAGCAAATATTGAAGAAACAACAGAATTCGATGATGACTGGATCAATAGGAGGCTTAAACCCTAAAGTAAAAGGGTATAAATGAAAGAATATCCCGTCTTATAAGACGTAATTCTTTGGTTGCTGTTCGGAATAAAGATAGGAAAGTCAGGCTGCCAAGAACATTCCCTGCGGACAAGGGGAATCGGACCTTCAGTGATAAGAGTGGGATACCTATCAGCACTATCAAGGGATAAATACTGATTTACAAGGACCTGGCTATCCCTAGTGAAGGTAAACTCACCAGGAATGATTTCATCAACTCGTGGTTCGCGTAAGGGTTCGTGATGTTCTCTACCCCTAGACAAAGACCTGGAAACCCTAGATCTTGGAGAAACTAAAGACCTTGCAGAAGGAGGGAAAGTAATCTGGGAGGAAGAAGAGCCTCGCGAAGGAGTAGAACCTAAACTCCTCAGTCTACCAGCCCTCCGACTCCGAGTCGGAGCAGAAGAGGGGGTCAAATTCTTGACGTCTATAACTCTTTTAGGTTGGTTCAAAGAATACATGTTTATGAAAACAAGAAAGAAATTCTCTACAAATAAGAGAGACAAGTTAGAAAGTTTTTCGTGAAAGTAAAGAAAAGAAAAGAGGTATTTATACTTGAAGAAGACAACCGTCAAACATGGGAAAAAACAATGATGAAAAGGTCATAATTGAAGGTATCATTTCGTGACTGATGCAGCCGGAAAAAGCCCTAAAAGGCGCAGAGTAACCGCAGAACCAATCCGGAGGGAACACGTGGCTTGAGCATTAAATGGAAGTGACAAGCGACACCTATGTTCAGAAGAAGGATACAATGTTTCGAGGTGAAACAACGGCAAAATATTTCCGCCATAAATGCGTATCCACTTACCAAATATTAATCGATAAATAAATGGTAAGTGGGGGGACTATCTGTATTGGTAAAAAATAATTTCACACGTATGATAATTCTTTATGACTCAGCCGATTACGTGGACCAAGGGAAACATGACTGCTGGACATGGATCTATAAAGAGGCGCGACTCAATAAACCTAAGAGGTAATCAACCACGAGAAACTCAACCTGATTGAGTTAAGGAAGAGACGCGGACAAAATGAATCCAGACAGAGCTACGGGTAGATTCAGAAATCTTCAATTAATGACCTACACGTTACACAATCTTCATGTAATAGTTATGGTTATTCTTTGTAACGTTACATTAATGTAATAATTAGTCATTAATGTGCCATCATTCCAAGAGATAAAACGTTAAACTAAAGAAAATTCCCTATATAAGGGAATAAGTTATCACTTGTAAGATCATCTAAACTACGAATACAATACACTTTACTTTTTTGAGCATCATATTATTGTCCATTTACTTACTTTTTTTTATTTGTTATTATTTCCTGGATTATCAGAAACCCGTGTTCTAAAAATAGCTTTGGTCAAAGGATCTAATTCTTTGGTTAAACACTCATCTTCTTGTATAATTCTTAAAGAATGGATTTCTACTTCGGTAGGAATAACCGCTTCAGTACCATAAACCAATAGGTAGGGAGTTTCCCCAGTTGATGTGCGAACTGTGGTATGTTATCCGATCAAAGCTAATGGCAGCTTCTCGTGCCATTATTTTTAATTATCTACTATTTTCCTTAATATCTTCTTGATATCCTTATTGGCGGATTCTACGGCTCCGTTCATTTGCAGCCTGTATGTTATGGAATTCTATGCTTGATATTGAAGGTATCACACATGGCCTTCATCAGATCACGGTTGAGATTGGCGGTGTTATTAGTTATGATTGACTATGGTACTCCTAATCCACAAACGATGCGGTCCCGAACGAAATCTGCTACAACCTTCTTAGTTACAACTTTATAAGATGTGACTTTAACCTATTTTGTGAAGTAGTTCGTGGCACTAGAATGAATTTATGCCCATTTGAAGAAACGGGTTCGATCGGGCCGATGACATCCATAACCCAAGCCGAAAAAGGCCAGGGAAAACTTGTTGCGTTGAGTTAATTGGGTAGTACTCGTATCATGTAGGCATGTATCTGACATTGGTGGCGCTTTTAAATATACTTGGTGCAGTCTGTTTCCATAATCATCAAAAAATACCCTGCTCTTAGTATCTTCTTGGCTACGATGAAGCTATTCATGTGTGGTTCGCAAGTTCCGGCATGTATTTCCTCAAGCAATCTGGATGACTCCTTGGTATCAACACACCATAGTAATCCCAGGCCAGGAGTTCTTCTATACATAATTCCTCCGCTTTGAAAGAAATGGTTGGCTAACCTTCGAAGTGTGTGTTTCTGAGTATGGGTAGCGTGCTCTGGATATTCTCTCTTTGTCAAGTATTCCTTGATGTTGTGGAACCATGGATTTTTGCCAGTTTCTTCTTCAACATGAGCACAATAAGCTGGTTGCTTATGAATTCCTATTGGGATAAGATTGATGAAATTCTTGTCTGGGTGTTGTATCATGGAATATAAAATGGCTAATGGACCTGCGAACTCATTCTGGATCCCCGTAACATGTTTGAATTCTATCTTTCTGAACCTCTTGATCACCTCTTTTACACAATGCAAATATGGCAATATTTTGGTGTTCTTTGTAGCCCATTCCCCTAGAACTTGGTACACTAAAAGATCTGAATCTCCGATTACCAGCAGCTCCTGAACATTCATGTCAATGGCCAACCTAAGTCCCAAGATGCATGCCTCATACTTCACCATATTGTTGGTGCATGGAAACTTGAGTTTTGCGGATAACGGATAATGTTGGCCGATTTTTGATACTAAGACAGCTCTGATACCTACTCCTTTGAAGTTTTCTGCCCCATCGAAGAACATTATCCAACCATCATATTCCTCGGTTATTTTATTCTCCCACAAATGACATCTCCTCATCGGGAAAATACGTTTTCAATTGTTCGTATTATCCATCTACGGGATTTTCTGCTAGATGATCCGCCAATGCTTGCCCTTTGACCACCTTCTGAGTTACATAAATGATGTCGAACTCACTCAGCAATATTTGCCACTTTGCTAACTCACCCGTAGGCATGGATTTCTGAAAGATGTATTTTAGCGGATCCATCCTTGATATGAGATATGGAGTGTATGAACATAAATAATGCCTCAGCTGATGTGTTATCCATGTCAAAGCACAACAAGTGTGTTCCAGCAAAGAGTACCGGGCTTTATAAGGCGTGAATTTCTTGCTTAGTTAATATTGCATGCTCTTTTCTTCTAGTCTCATCATGTTGTCCCAAAACACAACCAAAAGCTTCGTCCAGTACGAACAAACAGAGTAGCAGGGGTCTTCCTGGTTCTAATAGGACAAGAACGGGCGGTTTAGATAAATACTCCTTGATTTTGTCGAAGGCTTTCTAGCATTCTTCTGTCCATCCTGTTGTAACATCTTTCCTAAGCATCCTGAAGATTGGCTCACATATCACGGTTGATTGTGCTCTGAAGCGGCTGATGTAACTGAGACGCCCTAAAAAGCTCATCACATCTTTCTTATTCTTCAAAGGTGGCAAGTTTTGTATTGCTTTGACATTTGACGGGTCTAACTCAATCCCTCTACGACTGACAAAGAATCCTAACAATTTTTCAGTAGGGACTCCAAAAGCACACTTTGCAGGATTCAGTTTCAGATTGTATCTTTCAAGCTGATCGAAAAATTTCCTCAGGTCTGTTGTGTGATCCGTACTCCTTTTAGATTTGATGATAACATCATCCACGTACACCTCTATTTCCCTTTGTATCATGTCGTGGAAAATAGTTTTCATGACTCTTATGTAGGTATTTATGGAGTTCTTCAAACCAAACGACATCATTTTGTAATAGTATATTCCCCACGATGTGATGAAGGTTGTGTTTTCAGCATCGTCTTCATCCATTTAGATATGATGGTAACCTGCGAATTAATCCACAAGGGATTGGAGTTCATACTTGGCAGGATTGTCAATTAGTATGTGTATATTGGGAAATAGGAAAACATCTTTGGGACTCGCTCTGCTTAGATCGCGGTAATCAAAACATACTCTGACTTTCCCATCTTTCTTCGGAAATGGCACAATGTTGGCCAACCAAGTCAGGTATTCAACCACTCTAAGAAACTTGGTTTTGATTTTCTTGGTGACCTATTCTTTTATCTTCAAACTCATATCTGGCTTGAACTTTCTGAGCTTCTGCTTTACCGGTGGACACATGGGATTAGTGAGTAGCTTCTGAGCCACTATGGATGTGCTCAAACCAGTCATATCATCGTAGGATCATGCAAAGATATCTTCATATTCTTTTAGGAATATGATGTACTCTTCCTTCTCTGACTGTGATAGGTGAATGCTTATGCGTGTTTCCTTGACCATTTCGGAGTCCCCTAAGCTAACTGCCTCAGTTTCATCCAAGTTAGACTTTGGTTTGTTTTAAAAAATCTCCACTTCTCTGACAATTTTCTCAGGTATTATATCATCTTCCAGATCCTCTGAATCATTATCCTTATATTGTTTTGTCTCATTACATGTCACAGTCGCAGGTTCATCGGGATATGTAATAATAATGCTGTAAAGAAAAATGTAGAGAAAAGTAATAATGCATTAATAAAATCTTTAAAAAAACGTCAACAAGTGTGGATTCATGACTTGAGCAATTATTTCAAATCAGAATACTGAAAATGTCTCAAATGTTCAAAACTATTTTTAAAATAATTGATGCTAATTTGCCAAGCTACCCAAGAAATCGACAGGCCCGGGAGCGTGCACCAGTCCAGTTGTGATGACCCAAAAGGTCATCCTAAGTAATTCCAGCTAAATTTGTGTTTCGAGGCCCCGAAAGCCTCCGTTAATCTCACATCGATATGCGTGCGCAGCCCAGGCATGTAGCCGGGAAGCTTCTATGCAAAAATTTGATAAAAATGGAATTTTTGAAGCGAATAATTGAATAAAGTTGACTTTGGTCAACATTTTTGGTAAACGGACTCGGACCCGTGATTTGACGGTCCTGGAGGGTCCGTAGGAAAATATGGGACTTTGGCGTATGTCCGGAATCGAATTTCGAGGTCCCAAGCCCGAGAAATAAATTTTTAAAGAAAATGGTTTTCTAAAAATAATAAAGGATTTTGGAAATGAATAATTATGTGAAAATCATGTTACTGGACCCGTATTATGGTTTCGGAGCCCGGAACAGGTTTATTATATGTTATGTGACTTATCTGTAAAATTTGGTGTAAAACAGACTCGAAATGACGGGTTTCGGATAAAAATCGGAATAATTAAGCCTTATGAAGTTTTAAGAAAATTTCTATGAGTTTTGAGGTTTAATTCATTGATTTTGATGATATTTTGATGATTTAAAAACTTGAATAAGTCCGTAGGATGTATTGGGAGTCGTGTGTATTTTTGGTTTTGAGACCCGATGGCTCAGGTGAGTTTCGGGTAGCTAACGGGATGTGAAATGCATGAAAAATCTGGTGTTCTTGGCCTGTTTCTGATGTCTGGTGTAATACCCTTCGCGAACGCGGCCAAGGGCTCGCGAACGCGAAGGGTAATTAGTGTGGCTTGGGTTTTGTTCCACGCGAACGCAGGGGTACGGTCATGAACGCGAAGCTATGGGGGAACTGCTCTACGCGAACGCGACGCCCCTCTTGGGAATGCATTGTGTTATAGGGTGGGGTGTGGGGTCAGTAGGTTTGTTCTTCGCGAACGCGGTCAGAGGCTCACGAACGCGGAAGGTTAGGGAGTCAGACCTTCGCGAACGCGGCCCTGGCTCCGCGAACGCGTAGGTCCCAGCAGCTAACCCTTCGCGAACGCGGCCAGGGGCCCGCGAACGCGAATGGTAATTTTACCCCGTTATTAAAAATACCCCAAAAACAGAATNAAATCTAGGCCTAAAATCATAAAATCAAGTAGAAATTAGGGGTTTTGGGTAGAGTTAGGTTTTTGGGAAAATTTGGTGATTCAACCTCAATTTGGGATCGGATCTTGAAACAAATTATATATTTTAGCTCGTGGGGTTATGGGTGATCGGGTTTTGCTCCGAGCCTCGTGTTTGTACCAAGCAGGCTCGGGGTTGAATTTTGGTATTTTTGGAAGAATGCTAGAAATTGAATATCTAGGCTATGGGATTGTGTTATTGAATCTTTATTGATATTATTGAATTAATTATGCCTAGATATCGTTATTTCGGAGTCGGATTATAAAAAGAAGACGGTCTTAGAGGGTTGATTGCTATACTTTGGACCGAGGTAAGTGTCTTGCCTAACTTTGGTGAGGGAATAGGTATTATTTGCTATGTGCTAAGTGATTATCATGTTCATTGCATAGGTGAGGTGACGAGTACCTATGCAATGTGTGTCAAGCATGCCCGTGAGTGTATTTCGATAGGAATTGCAGTATTTCTTCCATGTTTAGCATATTATGAGATTGTCTTTACTTGGTAATTTATTCTTGATTGAAAGTATTGGTTGTTGAGCTTGATAAGTGTTGATACGAATGATAATCCAAGTGTAGAGTATGTGATTTAGTTGATTGGTTATAGCTGAGACCCTTGTCGAGCATTTATCGAGTTATTATTTGATGTTTTCCCCTTGCCGGGTGATTTGAACTGTCTATTTCCGCTATGCTGTACTCCTTGCCATTATGTCTGTTATTGTTTGGTGAGGAAGAGTGTAAAGCACGAAGGGTGAAGTCTTGCCATGACATATGATTACATTGCATAGTGAGGAAGAGTGTAAAACACGAAAGGTGATACCGTTCCATGATTCATATTGATTATAAGCACGAAGGTTAATGACGTTCCATGATTTCCATTGATTATATGCACGAAGGTTAATGTCGTGCCATGATTTACATTGCCTTACATTGTACATTGCATTGTGAGGAAGTGAGTAAAAGCACGAAGGGTGATGTCGTGCCATGATATTTGATTACATTGCATAGTGAGGAAGAGTGTAAAGCACGAAGGGTGATGCCGTACCATGATATTTGATTACATTGCATAGTGAGGAAGAGTGTAAAGCACGAAGGGTGATGCCGTGCCATGATATTTGATTATATTTCATAGTGAGGAAGAGTCTAAATCACGAAGGGTGATGTCGTGCCATGATACTTGATTACATTGCATTGTGAGGAAGAGAGTAAAAGCACGAAGGGTGATGCTGTGCCATTGTTTACATTTCTGGTACTTATACTTGTTTCGTTGGCTATTGTGTTAGATTGCCTCCCTTGCTTACTTCTATCTGTCAATTTGACTGCTTCAATTCACTTGTTCCCCTTACTGCTCTTGTATCCCTTACTTGTCTGCTTATCTTTTGCCTTGTATTATCCCTGTTACCTGCTGTAGAATAGGACAGGTTTATTATATGTTATGTGACTTATCTGTGAAATTTGGTGTAATACGGACTCAAAATGACGGGTTTCGGATAAAAATCGGAATAATTAAGCCTTATGAAGATTTAAGAAAATTTCTATTTTGAGGTTTAATTCGTTGATTATGATGATATTTTGATGATTTAAAAGCCTGAATAAGTCCGTAGGATGTATTGGGAGTCGTGTGTGTTTTTGGTTTTGAGACCCGAGGGCTCGCGTGAGTTTCGGGTAGCTAACGGGATGTGAAATATATGAAAATTCTGGTGTTCTTGTCCTGTTTCTGATGTCTGGTGTAATAACCTTCGCGAACGCGGCCAAGGGCTCGCGAATGCGAATGGTAATTAGTGTGTCTTGGGTTTTGTTCTACGCGAACGCAGGGGTACAGTCGCGGATGCGGAGCTATGGGGGAACTTCTCTACGCGAACGCGACGCCCCTCTCGCGAACGCGTAGTGTTATAGGGTGGGGTCTGAGGTCAGGTAGGTTTGTTCTTCGCGAACGCGGGCAGAGGCTCGCGAACGCAGAAGGTTAGGGAGTCAGACATTCGCGAACGCGGCCCTGGCTCCCCGAACGCGTAGGTCCCAGCAGCTAAGCTTTCGCGAACGCGGCCAAGGGCCCGCGAACGTGAAGGGTAATTTTGCCCAGTTATTAAAAATACCCCAAAAACAGAATACCATACGGGAATATCACATTTTCAGCCTTCTTCTTCTCCTCCCACCCCCATTGACGATCCTCAAGCTAATTTCCCTCCATAAACACTTGGGTAAGTGATTCTAACACCAATTTCTTCCACTTTTCTTCCATAATCACTAGAATCTAGGCCTAAAATCCTAAAATCAAAGTAGAAATTAGGGGTTTTGGGTAGAGTTAGGTTTTTGGGAATTTTGGGTAATTCAACCCCAATTTGGGGTCGGATTTCAAAACAAATTATATATTCTAACTCGTGGGGTTATGGGTGATCGAGTTTTGGTCCGAGCCTTGTGTTTGGACCAAGCGGGCCTGGGGTCGAATTTTTGTATTTTTGGAAGAATGATAGGAATTGCATATATAGGCTATGAGATTGTGTTATTGGGTCTTTATTGATATTATTGAATTAACTATGCCAAGATATCGTTGTTTTGGAGTCGGATTATAAAGGAAAGGCGGTCTTAGAGGGTTGATTGTTATACTTTGGACCGAGGTAAGTGTCTTACCTAACTTTGGTGAGGGAATATGTATTATTTTCTATGTGCTAAGTGATTATCATGTTCATTGCATAGGTGAGGTGACGAGTACCTATGCAATGTGTGTCAAGCATGCTCGTGAGTCTATTTCGATAGGAATTGCAGTATTTCTTCCATGTTTAGCATATTTTGAGATTTTCTTTACTTGGTAATTTATTCTTGATTGAAAGTATTGGCTGTTGAGCTTGATAAGTGTTGATACGAATGATAATCAAAGTGTAGAGTATGTGATTGAGGTGATTGGTTATAGCTGAGACCCTTGTCGGGCATTTATTGAGTTATTAATTGATGTTTTCCCCTTGTCGGGTGATTTGAACTGTCTATTTCCACTATGCTGTACTCCTTGCCATTATATTTGTTATTGTTTGGTGAGGAAGAGTGTAAAGCACGAAGGGAGATGCCGTGCCATGACATCTGATTACATTGCATAGTGAGGAAGAGTGTAAAGCACGAAGGGAGATGCCGTGCCATGACATCTGATTACATTGCATAGTGAGGAAGAGTGTAAAGCACGAAGGGAGATGCCGTGCCATGACATCTGATTACATTGCATAGTGAGGAAGAGTGTAAAGCACGAAGGGAGATGTCGTGCCATGATTCATATTGATTATAAGCACGAAGGTTAATGCCGTGCCATGATTTCCATTGATTATATGCGCGAAGGTTAATCTCGTGCCATGATTTACATTGCCTTACATTGTACATTGCATTGTAGGGAAGAGATTAAAAGCACGAAGGGTGATGCCGTGCCATGATATTTGATTACATTGCATAGCTAGGAAGAGTGTTAAGCACGAAGGGTGATGATGTGCCATGATATTTGATTACATTGCGTAGTGAGGAATAGTGTAAAGCACGAAGGGTGATGTCGTGCCATGATATTTGATTACATTGCATAGTGAGGAAGAGTGTAAAGCACGAAGGGTGATGTCGTGCCATGATATTTGATTACATTGCATAGTGAGGAAGAGTGTAAAGCATGAAGGGTAATGTCGTGCCATGATACTTTGATTACATTGCATTGTGAGGAAGATAGTAAAAGCACGAAGGGTGATGTCATGCCATTGTTTACATTTCTGGTACTTATACTTGTTTCGTTGGCTATTGTGTTAGATTGCCTCCCTTGCTTACTTCTATCTGTCAATTTGACTGCTTCAATTCACTTGTTCCCCTTACCGCTCCCGTATCCCTTACTTGTCGGCTTATCTCTTGCCTTGTATTATCCCTGTTACCTGCTATAGAATAGGACAGGTTATCGTTATTGTCAAGTCTAGCCTCGTCACTACTTCGGCCGAGGTTAGGCTCGGCACTTACTCAGTACATGGGGTCGATTGTACTGATACTACACTGCACTTCTTAATGTTGTGCAGATCCCGCACCCGGACCCAGTGGACCGCATTGAGGGAGTCACCTTCAGTCCACCCAGAGATTCAAGGTATACCGCTGGCGTTCGTGGGACTTGGTGTCTCTCCTGCATTTGGATTCCTTGTTATCTTACTTTTTCTCCTAGTTTCAAGACAATTATATATTTCTTTTCAGACTCTGTATTTAGCACTCAGTTTAGATAGTCTGTGAGGTTGTGACACCCCGGTTTTGGGATTATGCGATTCTGTTATCTTTACTGTGTCATTACGCATTTTCAGAGTATGGTTAGATTTCTGCTAATAAAGTTATGAAGTATGTTGGTTATTTCAGTTAAGATTTTTAGGGTATTAAATTTTACTATTGTTGGATTGGTTTAAAAATATTAATGTGTAGTTTACGTTGGCTTGTCTAGCGGGTTCAACGTTAGACGCAATCACAGTCTGAAAGGTGGGATTTCGGGTCGTGACACCAGTTCTTGAGAACAACTCCTATATCCAAGGTCTGAATGATAAGGTTTTCCTTCTCCTCGTCCTCAACTATTGCACTGAAATCCATATCTTCTTCATCTAGAAACAACTTTCTCATACCAGGTAACACTTCATCTTTCTCAGATCCCCACATCATGTCCGCTTGTTGGAATTTCTGGTGCAGAGGTGGTACCGGTTGGTCCAGTGAATAATAAGGACCACGTCATGGTGGCGACCAATCCTGTTACTCTTTCCAAATATATTCATATCTGAGCCCAAACGTTGTACCATGACGCTGCGGTTGTACAAGCTTGGTGATCCCTTGAAGGTTTTTGCCGAGACCTTTACCAGGTTCATACCCTGTCCATAGTAGTATGATTTTTAGCTTGTTACTCCACCATTGATCTTTTTCAATTGTGTTGACTCGCTCAATGTGATGGTACGTCTCTCCACCCAACTTTTTCCTGTTTTTGATGACTGGAACAGTCTGATTGATGTAGATGGGGTTACTTCGATCTCCATGGATAATTACCTCCTGATGATTCTATTCAAACTTCACAATCTGATGCAGAGTTGAAGCCACTACCCCGACGGCATGTATCTAGGGTCATCCCAACAATAGGTTGTAGGTAGCAGATATATCCAGCACTTGGAACTCGACATCAAACCAGGTCGGGCCCATCTATATGCTAAGGTTTATTTCTCCGATGATGGCTCTTTGGGATCCATCAAAAGCCTTCACATTCATGTTTCCCATCCGTATCTCGTGCACGCCTTTACCTAATCTCTTCAGAGTAGTTAATGGGCATATGTTGAGACTGGAACCCCCATCTATTATGACCTGAGCAATGAACTTATCCTCGAATCGCATTGTGATATGTAGTGTGTTGTTGTGACTTAGTCCTTCTGGTGGAAACTCGTATTAATCAAAGGTGATTTTGTGGCTCTCCAGTACCTGCCCGACCATATTGGCCATCTCCACACTAGTGATGGTTGTGGGTACATAAGTTCATTCAGCACTTTCATCAAGGCATTCCTGTGTGTGTCGGAGTTTTGCAGTAGTGACAAGATGGATATCTGAGCGGGAGTTTTGTTCAAATGGTCGACACTAGAGTATTCTATTGATTGTACTTTTCTCCAAAGGTCATCAGTACCAGTCTCGACAATAGACGTCTTAGATGTAGCTTCCTTGCTTGTTCCCCCCAAGTTTTCAGGTGTATAAACTCTGCCAGTTCTAGTCATGCCTTGTGCTACTCCTGTCTCTTCCATCTTTGGTTTCCCTTTCTCCTGGATTCCGCAACATAATCCCATGGGATGGCATCAGACTTGTAAGATTGTGTGGGAGCTACCATCATAGTGAAGGGTGTAGTTACCTCGACTTCAAACGGTGCTTGGGTTTGTACCACAACTGGTGTGACGGTAACTAGAGACGTTTTGGGATCATCTCCCTCTCGAATGAGTCCGATTGACCCTTCCGGATCCCATTCCTCGTCAGTCTCTATTACATTCACCCCCTCACCTCTGTGATCCGGGAGAGGATTGTTACACATATTTGGTGCAGCTTCCTTTTCCTGTATAACCTTATTGTCTATCAATGTCTGAATCTTGTCTTTCACTGTGCGGCACTCCTCAATTGTATGCCCCTTCATGCCTGAATGATAGGCACATGTCTTATTGGGGTTAATCCGCTGGGAAGAATTCTCCGTAGTAACAGCAAGGATGGGAGTGACATAACCAGCAACCTTCAGTATCTCGTATAGTTGTTCTATGGGCTCAACAGTTGGGGTGTATTGTCTAGGTTGTCTGCGGTCGAAGTTTGGTCATGGTTTTTGGTAGTTTTGGCGAGCGTGTGGAGGTGAATGGTAATATGCGGGTTGAGTATAATAGGCATGGTAGGTGATAGCGGGCTGTTGGTATTTTGGGGGTGAAGGTTGGTATGTGTCATGCCCCAACCTCGGGGAGCGCGACCAACGCTCAACTGAGTGAACTTGGTCAAGCAAGCCTACTAGATGACTACTACCTGACTCGTTTGTGATTACATAAGGCACATTATCAATAGTTAAGCAGTGGAAGAATTATATGTAGAGAGAACATTACAAGTTTGCCTTACTTCATTTTCCTTACATCATGGTTAAGTTCCCAAATACATACAATTCACAAATTAGTGGTGTAAAGACCCGTAAAATCCTTAACCAAAATGATGCCCTATTAGATCCCTATGTCGTTATATCATGGTTAAGTACCCTGCAGACTTAGAGGAAATTTTTCGTGAAGGGATGCATATCTTCGGTCCACTATGCGGTCGCATATCAGGTATGCGGACCGCATAATGGCTGCATAGTTGGAGAGTTTGCTGTCCATTCTGAGGGAAACTAAGCAACCAAAAATGCGATCACATTTTGGGTATGCGGACCGCATAGTTCGTCGCATATTTGCATTTGAGTTTTTCGAAGGGAGTTAAGCGGCGCACTATGTGACCGCATAACAGGTATGTGGGCCGCATAGTTGTCGCAATCCTGGGCAGTCCCCTTCTTCTTTTTGCCCAGTTGAGACCAGTTATGCGGCATGTTTGCGGACCGCATAACCGAAACGCAATCGCATTTCGGACAGCAAATCTGCGTCGGGTCATCTATTTTCTAATTTTTAAAGCCCGACCCCCAGCCCTATATAACACCCATCCCCCATCATTTATCCATTTTTCTGATAATTTAGAGTGAGAAGAGAGTGGGTTCTAGAGAGGGAAGGTCCCAACTCCCTCCAATTGATCCTCCACCACTCAAGCTTGGAACTAATCAAGAAGGACACCAATTTCTTCCCTCTAAGAGATTGAAGGTGCTAAAAGGTTCGGTGAATTGTGGTAGAAATTAAGGAAAAGCCCCATCGAGGTATGTATGGCTAACTCTAACCTTCATAGAATAAAACCGTTGGTGCTAAAATATATGGTATGATTCCCTTGTTTGATTCTCTAAAAAGTAAATGGGTTCTATGTGTTAAGTGGAGAAATTCTTGCTTTCATGCTATTCTATGTTACTACCATGTCGTTATGCTATTTGAAAGTATGAATTGTGATCACCATGTTCTTTCTTTTTTATGCGTACGACTCCACTTATGTGATGGTTTTAGTTAATTTGAAAGATGAGTTTGTGATGTGGTTGAAGAGAGGAATGTAACATAAAAGGGTAAATGTGCCCAAGTGCCAAGAACTGTATGATAAATGATGAGAAGAGATGTGAACTAAAGGATTAAATTGATGGGGTATGTCTCAGAGTGATGATGGCTTAGCCGATCGGGCCGGGATAGAACCCCATGTTGTACATATGGTGGTAATCGCATCGGAACTATGATTTTGGTAATGTCTCACTGTTTCAAGTGAGATGGCTTAGCCGGTCGGGCCGAGACCGGACTCCGTGTGATAACGACACGGTGGTGATTATGAAACTATGATGCTGTAATGTCTCACTTGGGATGGCTTAGCCGGTCGGGCCGAGATCGGACTCCGTGTGAGAACGACACGGTGGTATATTAAAATTGTGGCACTTGTCTTTAAATAACTACTATCCAAAAGATGGAAAAACGGGATAAGAAAACATGGTGACTCTTGTTTGTGTTTCCCCTATTTTCGTGGATTGTTATTTGATGTATGCAATTGTATTACTACATGCTCAATGTTTATTCTATCTAGAGTAGAGTTTGTTCATACATAATAGTATTATTCAATGGTACTAACGTCCTTTTTGCCGGGGGCGATACATCGTCTTATGGATGTAGGTGACTCTGTAGCTGGTAGCGCCGTGCGTCGATAGTGGTGCCCTTTCCTCCTCCTTACAGTAGTTCTGGTGAGCCCCATTTCCTTCTGGGGCCATGTGTAAATATATGTTGCTCTCTTTTGTATATGTTGTTCGATTTCAAGGTATAGCCGGGGCCTTGCCACCGGCAGAACTATGTTCCATTTCCTTCACTTTAGAGGTTCCGTAGTCACTCATGTGGGTCATCTATGTTTTGGGTAGTTGTTGGGTTAACTCGTAATTGTAATCCCATCTTTTACATATTGTAATTAGTATGTTTGCTTTGGGAGACCTAAGTGTTGGTATCTGTATATAAGAAAGAATGGGCTAACATCATGAATGTATGCGTTTGATTTACCTCCTGCTAACTCAGTAAATAATGTTATGCTATAAATTCGGGGTGTAAATGAGTCGGGTAGGATCGGCTAAGCAGGCTTGCTTGACTGGGTTCACTTGGTAAGGTGTCGATCGCGCCCCTCGGTTTTGGGGCGTGACAAACTTGGTATCAGAGCCTAAGGTTTTAAAGTGTCCTAGGATGTCTCGGAGCCTTGCCTAGTATAGCCATTCTTATCGGTGTGTTGTCGACCACATCTATAATTAGGCGGATGCTTGGGCATTTAGGAATATCACCCTTCATTGTTATTCTGTATCGTGCGATGGAGTAAAAAGTGAGGTTGTCTCTCTCTAACTCGTGCATTGTTTTAGCTTTCAGTAAATGGCACCCAGGAAGAAAGCGCGACTCGGCCAACAGGCCAATGCCACCCCAGGAGTGGCCATTGGTTCCCTATTGAATGATACGGGTGAGAATAATTCCCCGACTATGAATCAGCCTGACCCCTCCATTCCAGGCCGGACCATCCCAATTCCTACTCTAATGGAGGGTGCCACAATCCCCCCCACTGATATTCTTAACCCTTCTGCAGCCCTAGTTTCCGGTCCTGGTATGTCTGATGGGGACCTTAGGGGAGCTATCTAGATGCTGACTCAGTTGGTGGCTTCTCAAGCCCAGAGGTCCAATGTTGCCCCCACATCCTCTAACGGTCAAGGAGATACTTCTGGTTCCAAGGTTAACAGGTTCCTTAAGTTATCCCCAACAGAGTTCACAGGTACCGACCCTCAGGATTTCATTGATTAGATGCACAAGACCCTCCGAGTTATGCGTGCTACTGAAACGGAGGGAGTAGAGTTGGCCTCCTATCGTCTGAAAGGATCGGCGTATTCTTGGTTTGAGATGTGGGAGGATTCCCGTGAGGAGGGGAGCCCTCTGGCGAGGTGGAGAGAGTTTGCAGATGCCTTCATAGACCATTTCTTGCCCGCTGAGATTAGTGCAACTCGTACTTCAGAGTTTGAGGTCCTCAAACAAGGTAGTAGGAGTGTGTGGGAATACCATATGGAGTTTGTGCGCCTGTCCAAGTATGTTGTTCATATGATGCCGACTATGTAGGCTAGAGTTCGTCGGTTTGTGCAAGGCCTTGGTCCCTTGGTTATCAATAAAGCTGCCACAGCTGCTCTACATTCTGACATGAATTATGGGAAGATTGTGGGATTCGCCCAAGCTACAGAAGCTCGAAAGTTGAAGCTAGGGATGGATCGAGAAGGTGTAAGTAGGTCCCAGTCAGCGGGCAACCTTAGGGGTTCATTCGGAGGTGGGAGACCAGTTCCTCAAGAAGGGTCATCAGGGCCATCTCAGTCGTATGTTCAGTCTTCAGCCAATGCCCCACCATCAGGGCATTATTATCAGCATGGCGGCCGCTTTGGGCCCATTTCAGGTAGCAGGAGGTTCCACCAGCAGGATCGAACAAGAGGGATATTCAAGCAGCAATAGAGGGCCCCATGCCCTAGGTGTGGGAAGTTTCATACGGGGCCCTGTTACATGGACATGCCAGTATGTTACGGATGTGGGATGAGAGGCCATATTCAGAGGGACTGTCGTGCGTCCAGCCAGGGCACAGGTAGGGGCACCGCTCAGCCATCTAGTTCTTCAGCTGCTACATCCTCAACACATCCTCCAGCCCGAGGCCCTCCAACACCAGCAGGACGTGGTCCAACAAGGGGTGGTGCACGAGGTCGGGGAGGACCTAGCCGGTTCTATGCCTTGAGTGGTAGTCAGAGTGCGTAGGCTTCTCCAGATGTTGTCATAGGTATTTTGACTGTTCAATCCCATGATGTGTATGCCCTTATTGATACCGGGTCTTCTTTATCATATGTCACTCCTTATATTGCTTCGAGCTTTGGGATAGAACAAGAACAGCTTCATGAGCCGTTCTTAGTATCTACTCCGGTTGGTGAATCTATTATGGCTGCGTAGGTCTATAGGAACTGTGTTGTCACAGTGCGTGGTCGGAATACCACGATCGATCTTATTGAGATAGGAATTATTGATTTTGATGTAATAATGGGAATGGATTGGCTTTATTCATGCTTTGCCAAACTCGACTGCCGAACCAGAATCATGAGGCTTGAGTTTCCTAATGAGCCAGCTATTGAGTGGGAGGGGAATAATATTATGCCGAGAGGTAGGTTTATTTCCTACCTTAAGGCCTCGAAGATGATCAGAAAGGGGTGTATCTACCATTTGGTCCGAGTTGCGGACACCACCTCTGAGGTGCCTGCTCTCTAGTCTGTGCCTATTGTGAATGAGTTCCTTGATGTGTTTCCGAATGAGCTCCTTGGGATCCCTCCAGACAGGGAGATTGATTTCGGGATTGATGTATTGCTGGGCATGCAACCGATATCTATTCCACCCTACAGAATGGCACCGGCGGAATTGAAGGAGTTGAAGAAGCAACTGAAGGATCTTCTAGAGAAGGATTTCATTCGACCAAGTGTGTCGCCTTTGGGCGCACCGGTTCTATTTGTTAGAAAGAAAGATAGGTCGCTGCGAATGACTATTGACTATCGGCAGCTCAACAAGGTTACAATAAAAAACAAGTACCCATTGCCTCAGATAGATGACTTGTTTGATCAATTGCAAGGTGCTAGGTTCTTCTCAAAAATCGATCTGCGATCCGGGTACCACCAACTAAAGATAAGGGAGCAAGATATTCCCAAAACCGATTTCAAAACGCGATATGGGCACTTTGAATTTCTGGTAATGTCTTTTGGGCTAACCAACACCCCAGCAGCTTTCATGGACCTTATGAATCGGGTCTTCAAGCCATTTCTTGACTCCTTTGTAATAGTATTCATTGATGATATCCTTGTATAATCACGGAGTCAAGAAGATCATGCTAATCACCTCAGGGCAGTCCTGCAGACTCTTCAGCAACACCAATTATATGCAAAGTTCTTGAAATGCGAATTTTGGCTTGAATCAGTTACCTTTTTAGGCCATGTTGTCACCAGGGAAAGGATTCGAGTCGATCTCCATAAGATCGCAGCTGTAAAGGATTGGCCTAGACCAAAAACCCCAACAGAGATTCGCAGTTTCTTGGGTTTAGCTAGATATTATAGGAGGTTTGTGGAAGGATTCTCTACTCTCGCCTCCCCATTGATAAAACTGACGTAAAAAGCGGTCAAGTTCCAGTGGTTCGATGCTTGTGAAAGGAGTTTCCAGGAACTGAAAGCAAGATTGACTTCGGTGCCGGTGTTGACCTTGCCAAAGGTACAGAGGGGTTTGTGGTGTATTGTGATGCTTCAAGGGTTGGTCTTGGGTGTGTGTTGATGCAATGTGGTAAGGTTATAGCATATGCTTCCAGACAGCTTAAGAATCATGAAAAGAATTATGCGACGCATGATTTGGAGCTTGCAACAATTATTTTTGCATAAAGAATTTGGCGGCACTATCTGTATGGGGTCTATGTGGACGTGTTTACAGACCACAAGAGTCTCCAATATCTATTCAAGCAGAAGGAATTAAACTTGAGGCAAAGAAGGTGGCTGGAGTTGCTCAAAGACTATGATATGGATATCTTATATCATCCAGGGAAAGCGAATGTGGTGGCGGACGCTCTTAGTCAGAAATCTATGGGTAGCTTGGCTCACTTGGAAGCAGGTCAAAGGCCATTGGCACGATAAGTTCACCAGTTGGCCAGTCTGGGAGTTTGTATCGCGGCCTCTGGCGAAGGGGATGTTATAGTATGTAAGAGAGCAGAATCATCGCTTGTGGCAGAAGTCAAGGAAAAGCAATACAATGATCCAGTGTTGGCGCGGCTAAAAGAGGCAATTCTTAACTATAGGACCACAGCCTTTTCTCTTAGCAAGGATGACGGTGTCTTGCGGTGCCAAGGACGACTATGTGTCCCAGGTGTGGATGAACTTCGGCAGAGGATAATGGCAGAAGCACATAAATCTAGATATTCCATACACCCCGGTTCTAAAAAAATGTATCATGACCTCAAGGAAGTTTATTGGTGGAATAGCATGAAGAGGGGTGTGGCGGACTTTGTGGCTGAGTGCCCGAGCTGTCAGCAAGTAAAAGCCAAGAATCAAAGGCCCGGTGGGTTGGCGCAACTTATAGAAATACCGATGTGGAAGTGGGAGATGATCAACATGGATTTTGTGGTAGGATTACCCTGTACTCCGTGCAAGTTTGACTCAATTTGCGTAATAGTGGATCGGCTCGCGAAGTCGGTATATTTCTTGCCAGTTAAGTCCACCGACACTGCCGAACAATATGCTCAGTTGTATATCAAGGAAATAGTCAGGCTCCATGGCACTCTAGTTTCCATTATCTCGGATAGAGGGGCCCAATTCACAGCAAAATTTTGGAAGAAATTTCAGCAAGGTTTGGGGACACAGGTAAATCTCAGCACAACTTTCCACCCGCTGACGGACAGACAAGCAGAGCGGACCATCCAAATGCTCGAGGACATGTTGCGTGCTTGTGTGCTTGGTTTTAGAGGTAGCTGGGATGATCATTTTCAACTTATAGAATTTACTTACAACAATAGTTTCCATGCTAGTATTCAAATGGCACCATTTGAGGCTTTGTACGGTAGAAGATGTAGATCGCCGATTGGGTGGTTGGAGGTTGTAGAGGCCAAACTATTAGGAACAGATCTCGTGCATCAAGCTATGAAGAAGGTTAGAATCATAAAGGAACAGTTAGAACTGCTCAGAGCCGTCAAAACTCCTATTCAGACGTTCGTCGCAGGGATTTGGAATTCCAAGAAGATGATTGGGTGTTCTTGAAGGTATCTCCCATGAAGGGGGTCATGCGGTTTGGGAAAAAGGGGAAATTGAGTTCGAGGTATGTGGGGCCATATAGAATCACTCAAAGGATAGGAAAGGTGGCGTATAGGCTGGAGCTTCCCCCTGAAATGTCATTGGTGCACCCAGTGTTTCATGTGTCCATGTTGAAGAAAGTGGTTGGAGACCCGCCTGCCATCATGCTGGTTGAGAGTGTTGAGATTAACAAAGAATTGTCATATGAAGAGGTTCCGGTTGCTATTCTTGATAGACAGGTCCGTAAGTTGAGAAACAAGGAAATTGCATCGGTTAAAGTATTATGGCGAAATCAACAAGTCGATGAAGCTACTTGGGAAGTTGAAAATGAAATGAAAAAGGAGTACCCTTATTTGTTTGAATAAGTCAGGTAATAGTTTAGGAAATTGTCATCTCTAAATAATTGCATTGCTTGTCAAAATTGTGCAAAGTCACCCCATTTCCTTAATTATCGGTCCTCTTATAACTCCTTACTATGTGTGGTATTTATGTTCTATTGTGTTGACCGATTATGTGAAGTTCGTTGAAATGTGTTTCGGGGGCTCTCTGACAGGTGGATAGGCCTAATTACAAAGGGAACTTTGGCAAACTTTTTAGAAAAATTGGGAGTTAGTTAAATTTGGGGGTTAGCATATAGTGTATTCAAACCCAAGTGATTCCCCCGATCCTCATTCGAGTACGAATGATCTTAAGTGGGGGAGGATGTAAAGACCCGTAAAATCCTTAACCAAAATGACGCCCGATTAGATCCGTATGTCATTATATCTGTAGAAATTCTTCGCGGCGAGCTTGCTTGTCGTGGTTAGAACCTTTAGGATTGAATAGTACCCTTTGGAATTAGAGGAAACATTTCGTGAACGGATGCAGATCTACGATCCACTATGCGGTCGCATATCAGGTATGCGGACCGCATAATGGCCGCATAGTTGGACATCTTACTATCCATTCCGAGGGCAACTATGCGACCCAAAAGGCGATCGTATTTTCGGTATGCGGACCGCATAGTTCTTCGCATATTTGCATTTGAGTTTTTCGAAGGGAGTTATGCGGTGCACTATGCGACCGCATAACAGGTATGCGGGCTGCATACATGTCGCATACCTGGGCAGTCCCCTTCTTATTTTTGCCCAGTTGAGACCAGTTATGCGGCAAGTTTGTGGACCGCATAACCGAAATGCGATCGCATTTCGGATCGCAAACCTGCGTCGGGGCATCTATTTTCTATTTTTTAAAGCCCGACCCCCAGCCCTATATAACACCCATCACCCATCTTTTAGCCATTTTCTTAAAATTAAGAGTGAGAAAAGAGTGGGTTCCAGAGAGGGAAGGTCCCAACTCCCTCCAATATATCCTCCATCACCACTCAAGCTTGGAACTAATCAAGAAGGACACCAATTTCTTCTCTCTAAAAGATTAAATGTGCTAAAAAGTCCGGTGAATTGTGGTAGAAATTAAGGAAACGCCCCATCGAGGTGTGTATGGCTAACTCTAATCTTTATAGAATAAAATCGCCGGTGCTAAAATATACGGTATGAATTCCCTTGTTTGATTCTCTAAAAAGTAAATGGGTTCTATGCGTCAAGTGGAGAAATTCTTTCTTTCATGCTATTCTATGTTACTACCATGTCGTTATTCTATTTGAAAATATGAACTGTGATCACCATGTTCTTTCTTTTGCTATGTGTACGACTCCTCTTATGTGATGGTTTTAGTTAATGTGAAAGATGAGTTTATGATGTGGTTGAAGAGAGGAATGTAACATTAAACGGTAAATGTGCCCAAGTACCAAGAACTGTATAATAAATGATGAGAAGAGATGTGAACTAAAGGATTAAATTGATGTGGTATGTCCTAGAGTGATGGTGGCTTAGCCGATCGGGCCGGGATCGGACCCCATGCTGTACACATGGTGATAATTGCATCGGAACTATGATATTGGTAATGTCTCATTGTTTCAAGTGAGATGGCTTAGCCGGTCGGGCCGAGACCAGACTCCGTGTGATAACGACACAGTGGTGATTATGAAACTATAATGTTATAATATCTCACTTGGGATGGCTTAGCCGGTCGGGCCGATATCGGACTCCGTGTGAGAACGACACTATGGTATATTAAAATTGTGGCACTTGTCTTTAAATAACTACTATCCAAAAGATGGCAAAACGGGATAAGAAAACATGGTGACTCTTGTTTGTGTTTCCCCTATTTCCGTGTAATGTTATTTGATGTATGTAATTGTATTACTACATGTTCAATGTTTATTTTATCTAGAGTAGAGTTTGTTCATACATAATAGTACTATTAAATGGTACTAACATCCCTTTTGCCGGGGGCGCTACATCATCTTATGAATGTAGGTGACTCTGTAGCTGGTAGCGCCGTGCATCGATAGTGGTGCCCTCTCCTCCTCCTTACAGTAGTTCTGGTGAGCCCCATTTCCTCCCGGGGCCATGTGTAAATATATGTTTCTCTCTTTTGTATATGTTGTTCGATTTCAAGGTATAGCTGGGGCCTTGTCGACGGCAGAACTATGTTCCATTTCCTTCACTTTATAGGCTCCGTAGACACTCATGTGGGTCATGTATGTTTTGGGTAGTTGTTGGGTTAACTCATAATTGTAATCGCATCTTTTACTTATTGTAATTAGTATGTATGTTTTGGGAGACCTAAGTGTTGGTATCGGTATATAAGAAAGAACGGGCTAACATCATGAATGTATGTGTTTGATTTATCTCCTGCTAACTTAGTAAACAATGTTATGCTATAAACTCGGGGTGTAAATGAGTCGGGTAGGATCGTCTAAGCAGGCTTTCTTGACTGGGTTCACTCGGTTAAGCGCCGGTCGTGCCCCTCGGTTTTGGGGCGTGACAATTGGAATAAGAGTTTTTTAAAAAATACAATACAATACTCTGACCCATTTCGATACCCATACACAACCCACGTACATGTCTACGAAGCCCCTAAGGATACAAAGGATGGTTATGATAATGCAAGCAACAAGGCCCCGGCTATACCTCAAAACGTGTAAGCATATAAACAAAATATGTACTTCATGACCCCTGGAAGAAAGGGGGGCCCACCAACATCAATGAGAAGAGGATGCGCCGCTAGCTGCGATCGACACTATCTGCTATGGAACCACCTACATCCATTCAAAGATGTAACTCCCTCAACAAAAGGGACGTTAGTATTGTCGAATAGTACTAGTATGTAAAGCTAAACACCAATCTTGATAGAAGGAACAAGGAAACAAATAAAAGGGGAAACAATCATGTTGTACAGTAAAAGCTTCAAACAAATACTATAACATCAAGTAGGCGATCAAATAAGTTCTTGGTTCATTTTTCATCTTGTTAGGTTAGTAATCTTAGTGTCATGTGCAATAGTCCTCTATACCACTGTGTTCTTACACGGAGTACGATCTCGACCCGACCGGATAGGTCGTCTCATTTGAGACATCATCCTCATCCATGATTTCAATAAATCAATCCAGCACAATTGCTACCATGTGTGCGGCAAGGCGTCCGATCACGGCCCGATCGGCTAGGCCATCTCACTTAAGACATCACCCCTTTCAATCGTTCATTTCGATTCACATTCCCTTCCCCTCTTTCATTACATGGAATGAGTAGCCTCACTTATTAGGTCGTTCATGGCACTTGGTGTATCTTACAATTCAAATTTCCCTTTTATACATTCAAATAACATTATCATCGCATTAATACGGCCTATCATATAAGGCCAACACATAAGGGAAGGAGCTCGGAACATCTTAATCACACGGAGCCTTTTCATACATATTAGCTTAGCAAGCATTATTCAATTCTTGACATGAATTCTTAACCCTTATCAACACAGATTCTTCATTTCAAACACATTTTCAAATAGCATGACGACATGATAAACATTTAGGGCCAAATACATCGGCAACCCCTTAAACTTGTCATCACTTTTCACTTTGACACTTTTTCTTAATTGTTCTCCACCTGAACCCCATTGCAAGGGTACTACTGTGCCACTTAGACACAAAAATCACTCGGGCCACTATAATTCAAGCAAGTGTATAAGCGCTGCTAACGTGTAATAGCCGACGAATACATTTATTCCATGTGGATTTATTGTCCATGTAAGATCTGCGTGTACCGGGTAAATCTAACTCAAACAGATCGGGTAAAACACCCAACCCATTTAATTACCTTTGTTCGTTACATCCAAAGTAAAAAACCTAATCTCATTTACCGTCTCCACCGTCTCCCTCTATCTTCTTCTCCTTCAAAAATTGATTGCTCCATAAACAAGAAGGTCAAGGAAAAGATCAAATTACTCTTTTACTGGTATGTGTTGAGTTAATATTTTATGGATATTTATGTTATTTATTAGGGGTTTTTTGTTAGTAATGGTGTTTTTGGGAATTGTAGATACAAAATTAGGGGTTTTTCATTTCTTTTTGTCGAATATTTCTGATTATGCTCACGTGTTGCTTTTTTTGTTCACTTCAGGTTAAAATCATATCAGTGGACGAATTCATTCTTGTCCGCTTTCACCATGGTGAAATCTTTATTGAATCTCCAGGTGCCAAATATGTCACTAATATAGAGGTAAATGAATCTTCTATTGACAAAGACCATTTCTCCTTGATTGAACTTCAATATTACACAACGTCTTTGGGTTATGCAACTGTTGGGGGGGGGGGGTTATGTCTTTAACTCTGAGTCCAAAGAATTTGTCTTGATTGAAAATGATGAACAACTATATAATATTGTTTGTTACTGTAAGGAGGGTATTTTAGACTTATATATTTCACATGTTATTGAGGTAATTCCTGATAGTGTGGTCCCAATTGGGTATTAATGTGGGCCAGAGGTTGTTCAAGAAAGTAACAACACAATTAATAATCCAACTAGGGCAACATCAGAAGATGATGAAATCATTATAAATGGACCATAACCAAGTGAACAACCTCCACATGATACTGTATCTAGTGGGGAATGGGTTGCTGCTAGTGGTGTTAATTTAGAAGAGGAAGATGATAGTGTAGAGAACCTGAATGGGGGAGAAGGGGCTAATGAAGAAGAGGTAGATAGTAGTGAGTCATATCTTGGAGAACTTCCTAATGAGGATGATAGTGAAGTTGATGAAGAGGCTAGGACCTTTAAAAATGAGAGGAGAACTAAAAAGAATGCTACTAGAGGAAGAAACAACCTGAATTTGCTAGTGTGCCTGTAGGAGAAGCTGGAATTGATAGAGGATTTGAAGATATAGGAATTAACAAAAAAGGGAAATATGTTGGCAGATTAGGAGGTGATGAGGAGTTCATTGACAGTTCGGATTGTGGCATTGATGATATTGATGAAGAGGTAGAGGTGGATTTTCAGCATGGTGTTGACCTTCCAAGTAGAAGAAAGAGCACAAAGGTTAGATATGACACTGACTATGAAGTAGCAATTTTTGAGTTGGGCATGGTATTTAAGAATGTTGCAGAGTTTAGAAAGGCAGTGACTGATTATACAATAGAGTATAAAGTTCATCTAAATCTTAAACCAAATGAGAAGGGTAGGGTAAGGGTGAAGTGTAAATAAAAAAATGCAAGTGGGAGTTGTATGCTAGTGTTAATAGAGATTCTAGTGACTTCATGATCAAGAAGTACCATCCTGTACATAAATGTCAACCACTAAACACAAACAAGATATGTAATTCAAAATACATTGCCAACAAATTCAAGAAATAACTTACTGCTGCTCCTATATGAGACTCTGGGAAATTCAAGAACTAGTTAGGGAGAATTTGGGATATTATATTGGCAGAACTACAGCTTATAGAGCCAAACAGATTGTTCTCAGAAAGTTTATGGTGGATTGGAAGATGGATTTTTCCAGACTGTGTGACTATGCTGACAATATTAGGGAAACCTATCATGGCAGCTCTTGTTTTTTTAAAATTGATAGAGAGTCTGAGCCTGGCAAGAACCTATTTCAATACTTCTATGTATGTTTTGATGCACTCAAGAAAGGTTGGTTAGAAGGGTGTAGGAACATCATTGGTTTGGATGGTTGTTTCCTAAAGGGAAGTTGCAAGGGTGAATTACTAGTTGCTATTGGAAGAAATGGGAACCAACAAATGTTTGCTATTGCTTGGGCTGTTGTACACCATGAAACTAAACATTCATGGAATTGGTTCCTCGGTCACTTGAAAGAATATTTGCAACTTGGTGAAGGACATGGCTTAACAGTAATGTCTGATATGCAAAAGGTAAACTGTTTTGTATATATTGTTTTCAATATAGTGTTTTGATTCATAGTTGGCTACTAATGTTGTTTGTATTTACTGTTTGTATATACTGTTTTGTAGGGTCTTTTGATAGCAGTTAAGGACTTATTACCTATGGCAGAACAAATAATGTATGCAAGACACATATGGTCTAAATGGTTTAATAAATTGAAGGGAGAAGAAAGGAGGAAACAATTCTAGAGGGTTGCAAAGGCCAGTTTTCTGTTTAAGTACAACACTGAAGTTACAAACATGAGGAAACTTGGCAACACTATTTGTGAAGATATGATGAAGTACCCAAGAGCGTCATGGTGTAGGGCATTCTTCCAAGAACATTCCAGGTGTGACATAGTGGAGAATAACATATGTGAGACATTTAACTCATGGATATTGGCTGCTAGGCACAAAAGCATTGTTACCATGTTAGAGGAGATTAGGCATAAGATCATGTCTAGACAGGTTGATATGATCAAATTTGCTGAAACTTGGATTTCAGATATATCACCTATGGCTAGGCTAACTTTAGAAGAAAATAAGGAATTTGCTAGAGAGTGTCAAGTTATATGGAATAGGCAGGATGGGTTTTAGGTCAAAAAAGGATATTTGAGGTTTATAGTTGACACAAGGATGAAGACTTGTAGTTGTAGAATTTTGAGGTTGAGAGTAATCCCATGTGAACATGTTGTGTGTGCATACTATCACTTACAAGATGATACAGACAATCATGTGGAGCATTGGTACACAAAGGAAACATTTCTGAAGGCTTATGAAATTTCATTCAGCCAATTCCTAACCTGAATATGTGGCCTGAGGGTAATAATCCTACCATTGAACCACCAGCCCCAAAGCCAATGCCAGGCAGGGCCCGGAAAAATAGAAGGAAGGACAAGAATGAACCTAAGAAAAAATGGGGAAAGCTGTCCAAAAAATGAGTCAAGATGACAGGTTCACATTGTCATCAAGTTGGCCACAACAAAAAAGCATGTAGAGTAAAGGAGGTACGATATATTTTTATCTAGATTTCTATTAATATTTAATCTTAAATTAACTGTATGTATCTATTCATTTTAGAGTGCACCTGGAGGGTCTTCAAGTAGACAAGAATCACAAGGAACTCAATCAAGCCAACCATCTCAAAGGAGTTCAGTATGTGATGGTAGACCACCAACTATTCCCAAGAAAAGAGAAAAGGCACCAAGTGCAGCTATTATACCTACAAAAGGTCCATTTCCAAATGCACTCCCTCAAACTAATCCAAGGGGAAGAGCCCCAAAACCAAAAGCAGCAAGAGGTGGATCTTCTTCTACTGAGAAAAAGGGAAGGGAATGTAACGACCCGAACGGTCGTTACGTAGAACCTGCATTATAATTACTGTTATTGCCTTGACATAGGTTTGTTATACTGTTATTTATGTGTTAGAGTTGGTAGGCTCGGAATCGGAATGATTATAATGAGAATTTAGTCACTTAGCCTCTAAAAATAGCCTTATAGTTGAAAAAGTCAACTGAGAGTTGACTTATTGGTAAACCACCTCAGAATGCAGATTTTATGGCTCGGATAGCTTCGTTAGGTGATTTGGGACTTAGGAGTGTGTTCAGAATATTTTTGTAATGTCCGGTGTAGAATTAGGCTTGAATTGGCGAAAGTTAGTTTTTGGCGATTTCCAGTCGGAAGTGGAAAATAGGCTATCGGGGTCGGAATGAAATTTCGGAAGTTGGAACAGGTTTGTAATGTCATTTTAGATATGTGTGCAAAATTTCAGGTCAATCGGAGTTGTGATTTTGGTGTTTTGAGGTTATATTTAGTGTTTTAAGAGAGCAACTAAGTTTGAATGATCATATGTAACGTGTAGGTATAATTGGTTGGGGTCCCGAGGGGCTCGGGATTTATTCGGATGGTTAACGGGCATTTTTGGTCCTAAAGAACCTGCTGTTTTCTGGTGTTACAGCAGCTGATGTCCCTTCATCGTGATTGCGAGGCTGTAGATGCGATCGCAAGGATAAGAGTGTGATCGCGTAGTGTTAGAGAGACGCGTGTGGGGGCAGGTCATGTGTGCTTCGCGATCGTGTGGGCAGGGTTGTGATCGTGTGCGTTCAGGCAACAAGGAATCGCAATCACGTGGCATATGTTGCAATTGCGTAGAGTCTTCCGTGATCGCAATGAAGAAATAACTGGACAATATTTAAATAAACCCTCCGCGACCAATATCCACTTTTACACCATTGTTGTACGGAAAGAGAGCTTTTGAGGCGATTTTGAAGCGGGGAATCATTGTTCTTCATTGAGGTAAGTATTTTGGACCCTAAAACTCGACTATAGGTGATTAAGGAGCATAATCTCAGTGTTTAATTCATGAAAATCAGTTGAAAAAGGTGGAGTTAGGGTTTGACATTATGAGATTTTCCAGGCTTGATTTGTGGGGTCAAATGAACTCCGATTTTAGCATTTTTTATATGTACGGACTCGTGAGATGATGAAGAACATTTTGTTATAGAATTTGTCCAGTTCCGAGACGCGGGCCTAGGGGGTCGGGTTTTGGCAAATTTCGGGTTTTGTGCTAAAATTGGCATTTTTCAATTAGAATTCATTCCTTAAGTATAATTTGATGATAAAAACTGATCTTGGTAGATTTGGAGCGCTCTGAAGTTGATACGAGAGGCAAGCGGGTCGCGGAGTAGCTTTTCGGGCTAGTTTGAGGTAAGTAATGTCTTTAAATTCTGTCCTGAGGGTATGAAACCCCGTACCTTGCACCCTTTCACGGATTTTGAAATGCAAAGATTTGGAAATTTGGAAATATATTCCTTTTTAGGCAACTATTGAGTTGTGAAACCGATTTTTAAGCCTATGCTTAATAGTATTGATATATTTTGATATGTCTTGGGTTGTAAGACAAGTTTGGGGCCTAGTGCCAATCTGTTTACCCCTTGAGGGCTGTTTTGACTATTTTCCTCACTAGATATGTTATGATTTTCACTCAGTCTTTTCTTGATAATTATTTAGACACTCAGAGTATTTTGATATTATTTCTTAAAAATGAAACACTATTTTTATGTCGAGAACCCGGCATATTTATGGCCCGAGTGGCATGATGAAAGTATCTGATTGAGTGAGGTTACAGTCCTATATTGTGAGGATTTTATGATATGAGAGAGGCCGAGGGCCAATATTGTGAGTGATTTATGCCATGATGTGGCTTGTTATAGCGCTTGGTCTGTAGGAGCCCCTCCAGAGTCTGTAACACACCCCCAGTGAGCGCAAGTACCTACTGAGTGCGAGTGATGTTGCCTCCGAGGCTGATACTGAGTGAATGTGAGGTTGCCTGCTGGGCTGATACAGAGTGATGGTGAGCTGCTGAGGGAAATGTTATGAGAGATGATTATGGCCCGAGGGGCAGTTTTATGATGATTTTAATGAGTTTTTGAATATGATTCACTTCATTTATCAAACTGATTTTTTTACTGAGAATTTACTGGAAAAAATTTATACTTGTTTCAAAGGATTTTTCTTGAACTGGTTTTCGAACTTATGTATTTTATGTATACCTTATGGAAACTTGATGTTTTACTGCTTTGTGGATTGGTGTATATGTGTTGTGTGTTTCATATACTTCGGACTGTGATTTATTTTCATTACTACTAAGTTGGCGTACTCATCATTACTCCCTGTGCCTCTGTGCACAGATCCAGGTACTAGCGCAGAGCAGTAGCTGTCTTCGTTCGTTATCAGCAGCTTTTGGGATTTCGAGGTAGCTGTTTAGCGTCCGCATCATCTCCATTTACCCTTTCTTTATTAGTGTTAGTATTTGTTTTATAGACATTGTTTAAGACATTAGCAGAGTTAGTTTAGTTCTTAGATTCTCGTGACCATGTTGACTCCAGTCTTGGGAGGTTTGTTTAGACTGTTAGATTATTATTGGGGCGTAAAGACTTAAAGAAATTATTTTATACTCTGTTTGTTGTTTATTATTGATTTTTGAAATATTACAATAGAACAAATGCGTAGTTATGTGATGGTTGGTAGCCTAGTTCCACAATAGGCGCCATCACGGCCTGTTAGGATTTGGGATCGTGAAAAGTTGGTATCAGAGCTCTAGGTTACATAGGACTCAACGGTCATGAGTAGGTTCAGTAGAGTCTTGCGAATCGATACGGAGACGTCTGTACTTATCTTCGAGAGGCTGCAGAACTCTTAGGAAAAATCTCAATTTCTTGAACTCTTTCGTGCCAATCTATTGATTCTTCAAATCTAAACTTATGTTGTTTCATTCTCTCACAGATGGTGAGGACACGAAATATCGATCAGGGTGACCAAACACCAGCTAGACCCACAAAGGGTCGAGGTCGTCGTAGAGGTAGGGGACCAGCCCAGGCAGCAGCCGGGGTAGTACCATAGAATCCCCCTATCGTTTAAGATCAGGTTCCCGCCGATGGTTCTCCAATGGGACAGGCTCAGGAACCGGCAGTGTCTATTTTTTTTCCGGGTCTTCAGGAGACCCTGGCTCAGATATTGACGGTGTGTACTAGTTTGGCTCAGGCAGTCGCTATGTCTACTACTGCCACTGCAGCTCAGGCCGGGGGAGGCAATCAGGCTCCAGCTGCCCGAGCACCTGAGCAGGCTGTACAGGGTATCCATACACCGAGGGTAGCCCCAGCTTAGCCGGTTGCCCCGATTCAAGATTATGTGGTCCCTGATATGCTTGAGGATGAGCAGTGCAGGATGGAGAGGTTCAGCAGACTTCAACCTCCGACTTTCAATGGCACAGAGGGCGAGGATGCCCAAGGTTTTCTGGATACATGTCAGAAGATGCTCCGTACTGCTGGTATTCTGGAGACCAGCGGAGTTTAATTTGCTACTTATCAGTTTGCTGGTGCTGCCTTCACTTGGTGGGAGGCATTTGAGAGGCGTAGGCCGGTTTGTTCAGCACCTCTTACCTGGCAGCAGTTCTCCACGATCTTATTGGAGAAGTATGTTTCTCAATCCCACAGAGAGGAACAACGTAGGCAGTTTGAGCAGCTACGCCAGGGAGAATTGGCAGTTACTCAGTACGAGATGAGGTTTTCTAAGTTGGCTAGACATGTTTCTATGTTAGTCCCTACTGATAGGGAGAGGATCACGAGTTTTTAGATGGTCTCACGTATCAGCTTTGGATTTTGATGACCAGAGAGAGAGTGTCTGGAGCCACATTCGAGCAAGTTGTTGACATAGCTCGGGATATAGAGTCGGTTCGCAGATAGAAACGTGAGGAGAGGGAGGCTAAGAGGCCTCAGGGATCAGGTAATTTCAGTGGTGCCCCTCCCAGGGTGAAACCTCAGCACAGCAGAGGTCATTTATTTAGGCCTCCTCAGCAGTCCGCCCAGCCTATAGTGGCGCATATTCGAGGCAGGGTCCCCGCAGCTCTCATCAAGGTCGTTCATCTTTTAGCGCCCTTCCAACTCTAAGTTCTTCCAGGGCATCATCTTTCCAGGGTTCTTCTATGCATGGTTCGCCCGGTGGTTATTATAGTGGCAGGGGTTCTTGTCAGTTTCCATCTCCAGCTTCAGGTGGTTGTTATGAGTGTGGAGAGTTCGGACATAAGTGGAGGCAGTGTCCCCGTCGTCCTAGTAGTTCATCTCAACAGAGGGTTCAGCCCTCGACGTCAGCCCCAGTCACTTCACGACCTACTCGGGCAGCCAGAGGTGGTAGTCAGGCAGCTAGAGGTCGCCCTAGAGGGGGAGTTCGAACAGGTAGAGGCCATCCACGTATTTATTCACTTCCAGCTAGGCCTGATGCTATGGCCTCAGATGCGGTGATTACAGGTACTATCTCAGTTTGTCAAAGTGATGCTTTGGCTTTAATTGACTCTGGTTCCACATACTCTTATGTATCATCCTATTTTTATCACTTTCTGAATATGCCCCGTGAGTCTTTAGTTACGTCTATTCATGTTTCGACTCCGATGGGCAATACTATTATTGTGGATCGTGTGTATCGGTCGTGTCTTATATCTATTGGTTGGTCTGGAGACCTGAGTGGACTTGATGTTACTCAGTATGGTTGATTTTGATGTGATACTGGGCATGGATTGGTTATCCCCATGTCATGCTATTCTTGATTGTCACGCTAAGACCATGACCCTAGCTATGCCCGGAGTTCCGAGAGTTGAAAGGAGAGGGTCTATAGAGCATGTGCCTAGCAGAGTGATTTCTTATTTGAAAGCCCAGCGTATGGTGGAGAAAGGATGTGAATCTTACCTTGCTTTCGTGAGGGATGTTAGTAGTGAGACTCCTTCTGTTGATTCCGTTCCTGTGGTCAGTGATTTTCCGGACGTATTCCCTACAGACCTGCCAGGCATGCCACCTGACAGGGATATTGATTTTGGTATTGACTTGGTTCCAGACACACAGCCTATCTCTATTCCACCTTACCGCATGGCACCAACAGAGTTGAAAGAATTGAAAGAGCAGCTTCAGGAACTCTTAGATAAGGGGTTCATCGGCCTAGTGTGTCACCTTGGGGTGCACCGGTGTTGTTTGTGATAAAGAAAGATGGCTCCATGCGTATGTGTATTGATTACAGGCAGCTGAATAAGGTTACGGTGAAGAACCGTTATCCTTTGCCTCGTATTGATGATTTATTCGATCAACTTCAGGGAGCGAGAGTGTTTTCTAAGAATGACTTGAGATCTGGGTATCATCAGTTGAAGATTCGGGATTCTGACATTCCGAAGACTGCTTTCAGGACCAGATATGGTCATTATGAGTTTTTGGTTATGTCATTTGGATTGACCAATGCCCCAGTCGCGTTCATGCAATTGATGAACAACATGTTTCAGCCTTACCTTGATTCTTTTGTCATTGTGTTCATTGATGACATTCTGGTATATTCTCGTAGCCAAGAAGAGCATGCTCAGCATTTGAGGATTGTGTTACAAAGGTTGAGAGAATAGAAGCTTTATGCAAAATTCTTCAAGTGTGAGTTTTGGCTCGGCTCAGTAGCTTTCTTGGGACACGTGGTGTCTAGTGAGGGTACTCAGGTTGATCTGAAGAAGATCGAGGCAGTGCAGAGTTGGCCCAGATCGTCCTCAGCTATAGAGATTATGAGTTTCCTTGGTTTGGCAGGTTATTACCGTCGCTTCGTGGAAAGATTCTCTTCTATTGCTTCACCATTGACCAGATTGACCTAGAAGGGTGTTCCATTCAGATGGTCCGATGAGTGTGAGGAGAGCTTTCTAAAGCTCAAGTCAGCATTGACTACAGCTCCGGTATTAGTTCTGCCTACTTGTTCGGGTTCTTACATAGGTTATTGTGATGCTTCTAGAGTTGGCTTAGGAGCGGTATTGATGCAGGACGGTAGGGTGATTGCCTATGCGTCTAGACAGTTGAAGGTTCACGAGAAGAACTATTCGGTGCACGATATTGAGTTAGCTGCCATTGTTCATGCCTTAAAGATTTGGCGTCATTATTTGTATGGAGTGCAGTGCGAGATTTTCACTGATCATCGTAGCTTGCAGTACCTGCTGAGGAAGAAGGACTTGAATTTGCGTCAGAGAAGGTGGTTAGAGTTTCTCAAGGATTATGACCTTACTATTTTGTATCATCCGGGGAAGGCCAACGTAGTAGATGATGCTTTGAGTCGCAGAGCCGAGAGTTTGGGGAGTCTAGCCTACCTTTCAGCAGCAGAGCGACCTTTAGACCTTGATGTTCAGGCTTTATCGGTTCAGTTAGTGAGATTGGATTTGTCAGACCCTCCGCGAGTGTTATCTAGCATGTCTTCCCAGTCTTCTCTCTATGATCAGATTAGAGCTCGGCAATATGATGATCCGCATTTGTTAGTCCTTCAGGATAGGGTCCGTTGAGGTAATGCCAAGGATGTCACTATTGGTGATGATGGAGTTATGAGGATGCAAGGCCATATTTGCGTTCCCAATGTGGATGGTATTCGAGAGTTGATATTAGCAGAGGCCCATAGCTCGTGGTATTCCATTCATCCGAGTGTCGCAAAGATGTATCGGGATTTGACACAGCAGTATTGGTGGAGGCGGATGAAGAGAGATATTGTTGAGTATGTAGCACGGTGTCTCAACTGCCAGCAAGTCAAGTATGAGCACCGGAGACCAGGTGGATTACTTCAGAGGTTAGATATTCCGGAGTGGAAGTGGGAGAGGATTACTATGGACTTTGTAGTTGGGCTTCCACAGACTTCGAAGGGTTTTGATGCTATTTGGGTCATTGTGGATCGACTGACCAAGTCCGCGCACTTCATTCCTATTGGTACCACTTATACTTCAGAGCGGTTAGCCGGTATTTACATTATGGAGATTGTCCGATTGCATGGAGTTTCGGTTTCTATTATTTCAGACTGAGGTACTCAGTTTTGGAGGGTCGTACAGAGAGGTATGGGTATTGATGTAGAGCTGAGCACTGCATTTCATCCTCAGACCGACGGGCACTCGGAACAGACTATTCATATTTTGGAGGATATGTTATGTTCTTGTGTGATTGATTTTGGTGGTTCATGGGATCAATTTCTGCCGCTAGAGGAATTTGCATATAATAACAGATACCAGTCCAGTATTCAGATGGCCCCGTATGAGGCTTTATATGGTAGGAGGTATAGATCTCCGGTTGGTTGGTTCGAGCCTGGTGAGGCTAAGTTATGGGGCACAGATTTGATTCAGGATGCATTGGAGAAGGTGAAGTTGATTCAAGAGCGACTTCGCACGGCGCAGTCTAGGCAGAAGAGTTATGCGGACCGGAAGGTCTGGGATGTGTCTTTTATGGAAGATTATATGGTACTGCTGAAGGTATCACCCATGAAGGGTGTTATGAGGTTCGGAAATAGGGGAAAGCTGATTCCACGGATTATTGGTCCTTTTGAGGTACTTCAGAAGGTTGGAGAGGTGGCTTATAGACTTGCCTTGACACACAACCTATGGAGTGTTCATCCGGTATTTCATGTGTCGATGCTTAGGAAATATGTTGGTGACCCGTCTCATGTGTTAGACTTCAGCACAGTTCAGCTGGAGGGTGATATGTCATATGAGGTGGAGCCAGTAGCAATTTTGGCTCGCGAGGTCAGAAAGTTGAGGTCCAAGGATATAGCTTCGGTGAAGGTTCAGTGGAGAGGTAAGCCAATGGAGGAGGCTACTTAGGAGACCAAGCGGGAGATGCAGAGCAGATATCCTCACTTGTTTGAGACTCCAGGTATGGTTCTAGATCCGTTTGAGGACGAATGTTTGTTTAAGAGGGGGAGAATGTAACGACCCAGTCGGTCGTTACGTAGAACCTGAATTATAATTACTGTTATTGCCTTTCCATAGGTTGGTTATACTGTTATTTATGTGTTAGAGTTGGTAGGCTCGGAATTGGAATGATTATAAGGAGAATTTAGTCACTTAGCCTCTAAAAATAGCCTTATAGTTGAAAAAGTCAACTGAGAGTTGACTTATTGGTAAAACACCTCGGAATGCGGATTTAATGGCTCAGATAGCTTTGTTAGGTGATTTGGGACTTAGAAGTGTGTTTAGAATATTTTTGTAATTTTCGGCTTGAATTGGCGAAAGTTAGTTTTTGGCAATTTTCGGTCGGAAGTGGAAAATAGGCTATCTGGGTCGGAATAAAATTCCGGAAGTTGGAACAGGTTCGTAATGTCATTTTGGATATGTCTGCAAAATTTCAGGTTAATCGGAGTTGTGTTGGATAGTTTCGGCATCGTTGATGGATTTTAGAAATTTCAAAGTTCTTAGGCTTGAATCCGATGTGATTTTGGTGTTTTGAGGTTATATTTAGTGTTTTGAGAGTGCAAATAAGTTTGAATGATCGTATGTAACATGTTAGTATAATTGGTTGGGGTCCTGAGGGGCTCGGGATTTATTCGGATGGTTAACGAGCATTTTCGGTCCTAAAGAACCTATTATTTTCTGGTGTTACAGCAGCTGATGTCCCTTCATCGCGATCGCGAGAATGTAGCTGCGACCGCGTAGAATAATCTGAGGCTAGGCAAATTTTTGTGAATCGTGATCGCAAAGATAAGAGTGTGATCGCTTAGGTGAGCGGCGTTGGTCAGTGCGATCGCGTAGGTGTTGGTGCGATCGCGTAGTGTTAGAGAGGCGCGTGTGGGGGCTGGTCATGTGTGCTTCGCGATCGCGTGGGCAGGGTTGTGATCGCGTGCATTCAGGCAACAAGGAATCGCAATCGCGTGGCATATGTTGCAATCGCATAGAGTCTTATGAGGGCCTGGGAGGTTTATTCTTCGCGATCGCGTGGGTACTTATGTGATCGCAGTGAAGAAATAACTGGACAGTATTTAAATAAACCCTCTGCGACCAATATCCACTTTTACACCATTGTTGTACGGAAAGAGAGCTTTTGAGGCGATTTTGAAGAGGGAAAATCATTGTTCTTCATTGAGGTAAGTATTTTGGACCCTACAACTCGACTATAGGTGATTAAGGAACATAATCTCAGTGTTTAATTCATGGAAATCAGTAGAAAAAGGTGGAGTTAGGGCATGACATTATGAGACCTTCTAGGCTTGATTTGAGAGGTCAAACGAACTCCGATTTTAGCGTTTTTTATATGTACGGACTCGTGAGATGATGAAGAACATTTTGGTATAAAATTTGACGAGTTCCGAGACGCGGGCCCGGGGGGTCGGGTTTTAGCAAATTTCGGGTATGTGCTAAAATTGGTATTTTTCAATTGGAATTCATTCTTTAAGCATAATTTGATGATAAAAATCTGATCTTGGTAGATTTGGAGCGCTCGAAAGTTGATACGAGATGCAAGCGGGTCGCAGAGTAGCTTTTCGGGCTAGTTTGAGGTAAGTAATGTCTTTGAATCCTGTCCTGAGGGTATGAAACCCTAAACCTTGCATCCTTTCACGGATTTTGGAATGCAAAGATTTGGAAATTCGGAAATATATTCCTTTTTAGGCAACTATTGAGTTGCGAAACCGATTTTTAAGCCTATGCTTAATAGTATTGATATATTTTGATATGTCTTGGGCTGTAAGCCATGTTTGGGGCCTAGTGTTGATATGTTTACCCCTTGGGGGCTGTTTTAACTATTTTCCTCACTAGATATGTTATGATTTTCACTCAGTCTTTTCTTGATAATTGTTTTGACACTCAGAGTATTTCGATATTATTTCTTGAAAATGAAACACTGTTTTTCGGTCGAGAACCCGGCATATTTATGGCCCGGGTGGCATGATGAAAGTGTCTGATTGAGTGAGGTTGCAAGCCTATATTGTGAGGATTTTATGATATGAGAGAGGCCGAGGGACAATATTGTGAGTGATTTATGCCATGATGTGGCTTGTTATAACGCTTGAGCTGTAGGAGCCCCTCCGGAGTCTGTAACACACCCCCAGCGAGCGCAGGTACCTACTGAGTGCGAGTGATGTTGACCGCGGGGATGATACTGAGTGACTGTGAGGTTGCTTGCTGGGCTGATACTGAGTGATGGTGAGGTGCTGAGGAAAATGTTATGAGAGATGATTATGGCTCGAGGGGGAGTTTTATGATGATTTTACTGAGTTTTTGAATATGATTCACTTCATTTTTCAAACTGATTTTTTTACTAAGAGTTTTACTGAGAATTTACTAGAAAATATATACTTGTTTCAAAGGATTTTTCTGGAACTGATTTTTGAACTTATGTATTTTATGTATACCTTATGGAAACTTGATGTTTTACTGCTTTATGGATTTGTGTATATGTGTTGTGTGTTTCATATACTTCAGACTGTGATTTATTTTCATTACTACTAAGTTGGCGTACTCATCATTACTCCCTGTGTTTCTGTGCACAGATCCAGATACTAGCGCAGAGCAGTAGCTGTCTTCGTTCGTTATCAGCAGCTTTTGGGATATCGAGGTAGCTGTTCAGCATCAGCAGCATCTCCATTGACCTTTCCTTTATTAGTATTAGTATTTTTTTTATAGACATTATTTAAGACATTAGTAGAGTTAGTTAGTTCTTACATGCTCGTGACCATGTTGACTCTAGTCTTGGGAGGTTTGTTTAGACTGTTAGATTATTATTGGGGCGTAAAGACTTAAATAAATTATTTTATACTCTGTTTGCAGTTTATTATTGATTTTTGAAATATTACAATAGAACAAATGCGTAGTTATGTGATGGTTGGCTAGCCTAGTTCCACGATAGGCTCCATCACGGCCTGTTAGGATTTAGGGTCGTGACAGGGAACCTCCAGAATCATCTGTTGCTTCAGGAGGAAAAAGGGCAAGAACTATTGGCTTTGGATGCTACACTAACACAGATACTGTAAGGACAATACTTAATATAAGGTTTCTGATTGGCTTTCTAATTTACTTAGGCTAATTTCTGACTGTACTTATAGTTATTTTAGCCAAGTTACTTAGGTTTCTGATTGGCTTTCTTATTTATGTTAATTGCAGCCTGGTTAGTCAAGTGAAAGGGTTGTCAACCATGGGACTAGAGTAAGGAGCAGCACATAAGTGAATCTGGATGATGGAATTAGGCTTCTAGGACTTAATGGAATGGGAGAGATGCAATTAGTACTTCCCAACTGCAGCAAATGAGTGCAACTAGAAGGAACCAAGTTGGAACACAAGTGCATCAAATGGGTGCACCATCTCAGTCTTCAACTCAAGTGATTATGGATAAGCTAGCCAAAAAGAAATAGTGACCATCAACAGTTTAATTCAAGTTGAATGTAATATCTGGCTCTTATTTTGTAATAGGCAGAACTTCTGGTGTAATATGCAGCACTTCTGGATTGGTTTATGCTGTACTTTTATGTAATAGGCAGCACTTCTTTTTTAAAAAACATAATTGTTGAATGTAGTTTGATGCAATAAGTAGCTTTTGTAAAGAATTGTTGATTACTCTTGATATGATTTGCAGCACCTATTTAGTTGATTTTTCTATGAATTGTTCATTACTTCAGTTTTAGTAGCTATTGGCAGAAGTGTTCATTACTTCAGTTTTAGTAGCTTTTCACTGAATTGTTCATTGCTTCAATTTTAATAGCTTTTGGCAGGATTGTTCATTACTTCAATTTTATTAGTTGTTGGCAGAATTGTTCAATTTTAGTAATAGGCAGCACTTATTTTGTTCCATTACTTCTCTACGTACAGTATTTGCAACACCAATTTAAAGCAAGTAAGGCAAAAAACTATTTTTAAAGGCAGAAACAAGGATAAATTGCATTGATTCTATAGTATCGATTACACAAATATGATCCCTCTTACTACACCAATGAACAAAAGTAGAGCAAGAACATTGTCCCAGATTACACAAAGTTATCCCCTGTTAACTCGCCTAAATTACAATTTCATTTTCCCGGAATCTTGGTTCAGTCCATCAACAAGGTTCAGTCCATCAACAGGAGCAAGAACATGAATAAAAACATATCATTAACGCCAAAACAACAACAAACATCATTGTGTTCCTCCATTTTTTTGCTCAATCTCTCTCTTGATCAAATGCCTTCACTCTCTTCGACAAACCCCATATAACTCTATTCGCTTGCTCAGGAAACTCGTCCTCAAACCATCTAAAATATTTACATCCCCCATTGTCCTTCAAAAACAATCAATGGCAGAAAATTCGTATGAAGAATTTGTTGAGGAATAGGCTTACTTTTCCAATTTTGCATACAAAGTACCTTCTTCCTGGGTTAGCAGCACTCCATGAAATTTTCAGTTCACATGGACGACCAGATCGATAGTATTCAACAATTTCGGTATTTTGGGACATTGTTCTAATAGAAATTAAGAGATGTAGCAGGAAAGATTATGTAAATATTTCGACTAAGGAGGATGGAGTTCTTCAAATTGAAAAAAAAAGCTCCGATTTTCAATTCTTGATGAATAATTTAGCTCAATTGAAATGGAGAGAAATTAGGGCTTTTTTTAGGGCTTGGGAGAAGATAACAATAGAGAAATGGGTTAAATGAGGTAAAAATTAACGTGGGTGGGGTTTATTACCGTTGGAATAGTCCATGTCAGCTTTTTTTAGAACCCTCACGCGCTACACATATGTGATTCCCACGCACGGTTGGCTCGGTGATTTTTGTGTCTATGTGGCACAGTAACACCCTTGTTCTGGGGTTTAGGTGGACCACAGTCAAGAAAAAGTGTCAGTAAAAAGTGATGACAAGTTTGAGGGGCTGCCGATGTATTTGGCCAACATTTAGAGCAAGTATTGTACATGAATCTTTCGACACAATATATTAGGGCAGCCAATTCTAGCATGATCAGGTTAGGAACTTACACCAAATACTTGAACACCAGGGGCTTGATTCTAAGAGGAAGGGAGTATAGCCATACATACCTTAATTGAGCTTTCTTTAAAACTTTAAGATGATCCGGAATTTTAGCAACTTCAATCTATTTTGATAATATAGCAAAATTGAACCTAAAATTAGGAGAATAATCGTAATTCTAGCTCACTAGAATATTTTGTCCAACACTATGTGTGCATTACTCCTCTTTGGGTTTTTTATGAAACATTCTACCATCCCCCAACCCATTCTTAGTTCATAATCTTACCCCCTATTCTAGGAATACATGCATGCAAGAGACTTACCCTCACACCCAGTAATTTTCTTACCAATTGTCCCTCTTTTTACTAGATTTTCGAATTTAAAGGCTAGGGTATATATTCTTACCTTCAATATGAGGGCCTTCTTGAAAACGTTCAAGTGTTTAGCAAGAAATGATGGATATTAGTTTGATGGTTGATCTCTCTCTCTAAGAACCCTTTCCCTCACTCTAGAAATATAAGAGAATAGATCAATATTGTGTATAACATGAGTTTTTAACGAAATAGGGTCGGGTCTTAAAATAAAAAAATGGGTGTCGCAACGCAGGTCTGCGGTCGCATATGGTTATGCAGCCCGCAAAGTGACCGCAAAAATAGCCCTCAGGGGCTTGGATTTTCTGCCCAGGTATGCGACCAGTATGCGGTCCACATACTTGTTCTGCGGTCGCATAATGCACCACAGGACTTCCCTTCGCATAATTTCAAGACGAATATGCGGTCTGCAAAGCGGTTATGCGATAACATAATTGGCCGCATAACTGACCTCAGAATTGGCCAACTTTTCTGCCTCACTCTACGGTCAATTTGCGGCCCGTAGAGTGATTATGCGGCCCCAAAATTGGCCGCAGAAATGCATTCTTCTGCAAAACATTTTCCTTTAGGTCCGTAGCATACTTTTCAATGCAAAAAGTCCAAACCTTCTACTATTATAACACATAAGTCTAACTTGGCACCACGAAATTCTGGGTTTTTAGTTAAAAATTTTACGGGGCCTTACAGTGTAAAGGTGGAGGTGTTTGGTATGTGAGAGGAGACTTAGGAACCTGGGCTACAATTACGGCACCTATTTCTTTCTTTTTCGAAATACCTCCCGATTTCAAGGCTTTATTTGTGACCTGTGGTGCCTTAAAATTTATCACCATCCCACTCTTAATTCCTTCTTCTATTCTTTCTCTTAGCTTGATGATGTCGGAGAATTTGTTATTTTCAATAACCATCAACCTTTCATAATACTATGGATCTTGAACTCTGACGAAGAACTTATTCATTTGTTCTTCTTCGAATGCTGGCCTTACTTTTGCAGCTTCAGATCTCCACAGAGTAGCATACTCGCGGAAGGTTTATGTGGGTTTCTCCTTGAGATTTTGAATGTAGAAAACATTTGGTGCATTTTCTGTGTTGAACCTGAAGTTGTCCATGAAATATGACGCCATGCTTAACCAACTAACCCACTTTTTCAGGTTCTGGCTGATATACCAAGACAACGCATCTCATGTGAGGCTTCGCATGAACAATTTCATGCGGATTTGTTCATTTTTGCCCACTCCTACAAGCTTGTCACAATATGTCCTCGGATGCACTTTCGGATCACCAATTCCATCGAACATTTCAAATTTGTGAGGTTTGTAGCCCTTTGGTAATTCAATATTTTGCTGAATGCACAAGTCTTCATAGTTTAAACCTTCAATGCATTTACCACCTTCGACATTCTGAACTCTTCATGTGAGCTTCTTGAGTTCCTCTGCCATGTTTTTAATGAGCAAGTCTTTCTCGGATGATTCAAGTATATATAGGGTTTGTTGCGGGGTGTGGGGTAGGGTTTCCACATATATTGGATTGCCTTGATGGACTCCGGGAATCTGGTAAATAAGGGTGGTCATTGACTGAGTTTTGGGGATCAAGAGTAGATTGTGGTACATTCTAGGAAGTGTGATAAGTGGTGGTATGTGGGTATTGGGTTGGATGACGATGATGTTGTTGAGGAGTTGGTACTGGGGGAAGGTTAAGGTTTTGAGGAGGTGTGGGGTACTAGTGTAGTGCATGAGGGTTTGGTGGCGGGTTTTTGTTTTATGTGTTTTGCGGTGGTGTTTGGTTTTGGGTAGATGGATTTTGTTTGTTAATATCAGGGACATTGAGGGTGAGGGAAAGGTTTTCCATGTTTCGGACCTGCTCAAGTTCTCCTTGTAGCTCCAAGATTTTCTGTTCCAAACGTAAGACCAGTTAATTCTTCTCTGGAGTGCTTCGGCCATCTGAAGTTTCGACATTCTCTGCCATGGTAACGTATTCTTTCTGATACCACTCAAATCATCCATTTTCCTTTATCCTTTGTTCTTGCTTTTAGGATCGCTTGTTGGAGGAGGATGTGAAGGACCTCTAGATCTAGTGTGATATGCCGACGATGCCATTATACACGAACCAACCTTGGGGGATGGGAATAATCGAAAGAAAAAGCAAAAGGTAACCAAGTTAGTAAGGAGTGTTGAAAGAATTCTTGCACTATTAAACATGTTTTCCAAAATCATTCAAAAATTCACGTCCTAATTTGGGGACCTCATTGTGCCCGAGGTAGGCCTAAGCGACACTTAGACTTGGATAAAATCGATGCCAATAAATGCATCATTTCATTAATACGAAAATGAGGAAAACCTTTACTAAATCTACAATAATAAAAGTTACTAATGGTATTGAGCCTTATTACAATCGAAATCTAAAACTAAGCTAGAAAATAATAAAGAACATTATTTCTTAATCTACTTGGTCCCTGAAGGACTTTCTTCATTCTTGGCTCTTTTGACTCCATCAATCAGGTTCCCCGGGTCGTGCATATCCAATAACAAGTAAGCTTTTGCTAGGTTCCTCCTTTTACCGCCATCCGTGTTTTGAAAATCTGAAAGCCTATTTCTCATCTTCTATTCAAGCTCCATCAATCCTTGTTCCAGATATTCGAATCTCTCTGTTGAATTAATGGCAATTCCCCTCCATTCGTTTATTGCCTCCATGTCCACTTTGTGTTGTTCTAGATGTCTAGCTTCGGAGTCGAAAATGCTTTTGTCCTATACTTAACCCCTGCTTCAGCAACATCATCTATGATCCTGTTATCCAGATTGATTCCTAGCTTGACGTCTCCCGCTATATCATCTACCAACCATGATGGACAGAAGTACACATGACCGGCATGATACTTGTCTGGATCAACGGTTTTCGTTTCCATGATGATCTTCGGGTTCCACATATGTTGTGCCTCAAACTTGATGGGAATGACATCCCCTTTGAAATCTTCCTTGTGTTGTACCATGTTGGAAACCTGAAGTATGACCTGTTTTCTTCCCGCTTGTCTCATTAACCTTGTAGGAGCATAAAGATAAATGCCTCGCAACCCGATCAGTACCAAATGAGTAGTATCTCTTGACCTGATGATGAACTCACTGCTAGGAATGTCACGACCCGTTTCCGGGTTGTGATGGCGCTTGTCGTGGAACCAGGCTAGCCAACCGCTACAACAATACTCAATTCATTTACTAGAGAAATTTACTCATTTTTGGCTCAACTCATAGAAATACGAAAATTTTAATCATTTAAAACGGTCTAATAGAAGAAAATAGGCTCCAACAATCAATCTAGGATCTGGAGTCACGCAGTCATGAGCTACTAACATCAATACAACTGAGAAATAATACTGAAGTTTTAAGTTTCCAATTTCTAATACAGAAGGGAAAATAAGGAAAAGAGGGACGGGACAGCGAACGCCAGCTGCTACCTCGTCGGCTCTGAGAGATAAGCTGCTATCACCGATCCGCGCCAAATCTCGGTGCACCTGGATCTGCACACACAGTGTGCAGGTAAGTAACGAAAACAACCTACGGTCTGAGGAGGTAGTGACGAACTCAACCTCCGTAAATAACAATTCGAATAATGAATGTTTCATAAATAACGGAGAATATCACTGATAATCATGTTATGTAAATGACCCTAGAACTTAGTCAAAATCCGTGAATAAAATAAATGCCATGTATGTAGCATGCAACTCTCACAGGTGGTCCTCTCGGTACACATAATTGGCCATTGNAACAATATGAGGGCGTTTAGGAATGCTAGAGAATTATCACTTATCGTGCAGTGCCAAACAGATATGATTTTGGGTTTTTGATAATTGTTTATAACTAAATGCGAAAATATAAACTAACCTAGAAAGACATTAAAATGATCGATGGCAACAAGTATCGATGCTTCAGGTATTACACTCAAGTAACGATCCAATGTATTTCACGATGTTACAAATATGAGCGGGTAATGTTAATTAGCCACGGATAACATTTCTTAATTAGCTTTTCCCA